>ML299714.1:533-18985 GCA_005239495.1 Nicotiana undulata | reverse complement strand
TTAAATACTAAGGTTGTGGACCCTAAATGGGTGTTATGTTATTGGGTATTTAACATTGAATATATATATAATGGTTGGTAGATATTTATTTACTTCTCATTCTTCATTTATTGTTGGTGGTTGCAAACATTAACAAGTGACATTAATTCTTTCCTAGCTTGGGAAAGTGAGTTAGAATTGATAGGAGTAAATATCAAAGACTCAAGGCTTTAAATCTTGTTTAATAGAATCGCTTAGGGATAAGTGGATTTTATTTTGCATTAATTGATTACTCTTCATTTCAATTCTTTTATATTTGGGAAAAGCATAAAGAGGAAATACTACCCAACTATTGAAAAATAGTGGGTAGTCATTTAGAAATCATTTGCATATCTAAAGGACCTTCCATTAGAAACATATCATATTAATACCAATTAGCATTACATTTCATTGAAGGGGACACAACCTTGGTTTAGTTAATCACATTAATTACAACTCTAATTAATCATATTTGTTACTACTACAATTTAATCATTACACAATCAATTCCCATATTCTTGTTACATTAACGGAATAGAGATACGATTTGAGTTAAGAATCACACTACCAAAGTAACCTTTTCACGCCTATTCCATGTGGGATTCGACCCCAACCTCGTTGGGTTATTATATTTGACTTCCACCGCTTTACACCAGTTTTAAGGTTTAATTTGAGCGTATCAATGGCTCAATTGAAAGGAGAATTGCAACAATGGCAAGAATAGAGTCATAAAGACGCCCAGGTTTTAGAAGCAAGATCTCAACAAATCGGGCGTCTACTTCAGGAAAAGGGTGTCACCAGGCAAAGGGTTAGAGAGATTGTCGACTATATTGTCACCAAGTGCCAAGAGTGTGAAGATATGACTCGGACTACTTTCTTCGCAGTGGTAATGATTTTCGTCCACAAGATAATGGACGACCTATACCGCCTTCAGCAAGACATGGCACGCACGCCCGTGGCGAGGCCGAATGATGCCCTACAGGCCCCTGAAGCAATTGAAGCACTGATATATTCTTGATGTCCTTTCGAGTCTGTATTTCATTTCCCTGTTGCGGTCTTGTTTGAGTCTGTTGTAGTTTTTAAATCTCCAAGAAAAGTATGTTGCAGTCTTTTGTAGTTTTAAATTTCCAAAAATACGTTGAAGTCCATTGTAATGAATGAAATTGGAAACTATAGTCTAATGAATAAAAAATTTGAAAAAATGTTTTTTTTCTTCGTATTTATTCCTCGAACTACGTGATGATCTGATTCAGGCGGTGCCGTGATACGTAGGCAATCCACATAAGATTCGATCATAACCTTAAGAAAGAAAATTGGGTGAGGAATAAAAGAGCAAAAAATAAAATAAAGAAAAGAGTAACAAAAAAATAGAGAAACGCAAAAAAGCGAAAATAAGAAGAAAGTTCAAATTTTAGAAACAAAGCCGGGATGAAACACACAACCGATACGAAACATGTAAAAAGTGTTTAACTGCCTAGGTGCATTGCATACCCCAACGATCCCCTATGTGTTAAATGCCTCGATCTAACGTTTTGTGGCCTTCACTCTTAAAGGCGTGTTTTTAGGTGGTTGGTTTTGTGGTAACCTGGTTTCGCATCCGTACTTCACCAGGTCAAAAGGAAGTGTAGAAATGACATCTAAAAGTCACTTACCCATCATCAACTCCTCCGAGGATGACCCAAGCTCGGTCATCCCTGCATCTGAATCAGCCGCAGCTGAAGAAAACAGGATTTTGCGTTGCCGCATGCTGGAAATGTGGGACGCATGGTCCAATGGTAGGGAACCACCCAATACCATCCCGGGTTTCCCAGAGATAATTTCCCGGACGGGCGGGATCTCCAACATCCCTATAAGTTACCCGACTACCACATTTGGATACCCATCTATGTCGGCTTACTTCGCCGGAAGGCCTTCTGAGGTTCTCCCCCATGCACTATTTTCCGGTGTATCTTCCAACATATTCACCGCACCGCCGATCTCTGCCACGGCACCGCCAACAATCTCTAGGCCAAGTTTTGAGCCACCGGTTTTTAAATTTCAAACACCGTTGTTCCATCTAGACACAACTGATGTTACTCCCAACTCATACCCGTAACAACCTCGGTATGAAGTTACCCCAGGACAAGACAAGAAGAGCCCCAAGCGCGAAGAAATGGCTCAGAAAATGAAAAGTATTGAGAAAAGCCTCAAGAATATACAAGGACTAAGCGGGCAGAAAAGTGTTTCCTATGCAGACTTGTGCATGTTCCCGCACGTTCACTTGCCTCTCGGGTTTAGGACCTCCAAGTTCTTGAAATACGATGGACATGGGGACCCCATAGCTCATTTAAAAAGGTACTGCAACCAGCTCCGGGGAGCAGGCGGAAAAGAGGAGCTTCTAAAGGCATATTTCGGAGAAAGCTTGGCCGAGATCGCATCGGTGTCACGACCAAAATTCCTACTCAGGTCGTGGTGGCGCCCAACACCGAAGTCGGGCAAGCAAAACTAGTTACTAGCGAAATTACTTAAACAAATGAGATGTTCAAAAGTTGTCCAGATTTTAATTTAAGAAGTCCTTTAATGAAAGTGAGGAAGTAAGGCAAATTGATTTAAAGTAACTCAAAAATCGTTTGCCAACATATACAGTATAGCAAAATACTAGGCAAAACCAACTACGTATGCCAAGACCAAGTGTCACAAGTCCACAGGCGACTTAGTGGAGTATACAAAATAATCAAAATTAATGTACAACTGTCTGGAAGGGGTAGACAGAAATGGCCCAAAACAATAGAAACTCCATAGTGCTGCTGAGGAACACCAGGAAAAACAGCTCACCGTGTAGTCGGGTCCAGATAGTACTCTCAATGACGGGCACCGGAATAGTGAGCGGGTGCAACAGCCTCAGAACCTGTACAATTAAGTACAAAAGTGTAGCATGAGTACATATAAACAAATATGTACCCAGTGAGTATCCCGTCTAAACTCGAAGAAGTAGTGATGAGAGGTAGACGTGTTACTCACTAGGGTCGTCGTCAATAACATGATTTAATGAATCTAAACAGTAATGACATTTATGGAAAGCAAGTAGACATGAAGCATCAGTATATAAAGATAACGATCTCCCTGCAAGGGCCACGCAACAATATTTAACAAAAATCACAAGTTTCTTCCTCATAGAACAATTTAATTGGTAAGAATAATAATAGGACTCTCAATCAAGCACATAGTATATAATATGCCGAGGCGTACGGCCGAAGCGACGCAGAAATTTAAATGTGCACCGCCGAGGGTCGAACGGCACGAACCATAGATGCATCTATTACCCCGCTCGCGAATCGATCATGCGACGCGGTTGACATAAATATAAGGCTACCCCGCTCACGAATTATACATGCGACACGGGTGCTCGTAGACATACACAAAATTATCAGGAAATTCAGGAATTTATCAACGATTATTCCTAAATTCAGGGATTTAAACACTTAAGACTTACACATAGCTTCCGAAATTCTCATGTAAATTTCAAGGTTAATAAGCAACTAGGAACACATATAAAGATACAGGTAAAGCACATAAAGGCATGCTTGTGAGATCCTAAATCCTACCCGACGCAATAGAGTAGTAGCTACGGACCCTCGTCACCTTGCGCGTACGTAGCCCCCACAAATAAGGACAATTCAATCATTTACATTTACCTATGGGGACATTTCCCTCTTACAAGGTTGGAAAGAAGACTCACCCCGCGTAGAATCAATTCCCCGGCCAAGAACGCGTCCGAAACTCCAAATTTACACCCGAGGACTCAAACTAGTCAAATGATATATAAACATGTCAATGCATGCTCAAGGTATGGAAATTCTCCTACTTATTTAGAAAATTCATTGTTCTTTAAGAAATCCCAAAATACACCCCCGGGCCCACATGCTCGGATTCCGGAAATTTTCGAAGATAACACTCACCCATATCCTAAAGGTCATTAATATATCATTTTTATATGATTTCATGGTAGAAAAGTGGTGAAATTCCCTAAAGTTCATCGACCCTAGGTTTTCACTCTAACCCCTTTGATTTTCACTATTTAAATGTTAATCTACCTAAGTTTTGGTGTAATAATCTAACATCTAAATGGAATTTACTTACCTCTTAGTAGCTAGGTTGTGGAGAGTCCTTCCCAAGTTCTGAAGTCTTCAATGGTGCTGAAAAATGGAAAAAATGAAGGAAATCCCGTGCTTAAGTGAAAGTGCACTGCCTGGCCTACAAGGGTTCCGCACCTGCGGTCTCGCGCTTGCGAGCTGGGGCTCGCACCTGCGAAGTTGGACGGGAAAGATTGGGCCCACACATGTGGAGCTAGAGACCGCACCTGTGGTTCCGCTCCTGCGGAATTAAATCCGCACTTGCGAGGCTGGGACCACAGGAGAGGTCCCGCACCTGCGGCTGGGAACACAGGAGCAATCCTGCACCTGCGGTCAGACTAGATCAGGTGCACCAACTGCATTTTGAGCTGGTGTTTGGCCTCGTGTGATGTCCGGGAGGCACCTGGGCCCACCCGAGCCCCCGTCCAATAACACCAACAAGTCCTAAATCATAATACGGACTCGCTCGAGCCTTCGGAACACCCGAAACAACGTTAAATCTCAAAATCACCCCTCAAAACCCCTATAATCAAACTTAAGAGTTTCTAAGTTCTAGAATTCGGTTTCAATGCGCCGAACCGACCTATACTATTCGGAATGAAACCAAATTTTGTAGGAAAGTCATGAATGACATAACAGAACTATTCCCGGTCTCGAAATTCTGTTCGGACCTCGATAACATAAAATCACATTCCAAACCAAATTTCAAACTTAAGGAAACTCTATTTCGCTATCTGGCGTCGAAACGCTCCTGGGTCATCCAAAACCCATTTCGTACATACGTACAACTCTGAAATTATTATACGAAGCTACTGGAATCATTGAAACTCGATTCTGAGGTCGTTTACTAAAAATGTTGACCGTGTCAAACTTGGCTTTAAAAGCCAACCTTAAGGAACCAAGTGTTCCTATGCTATTCGAAACACTTCCAAATACCGAACCACCCGTCCTCGCAAGTCAAAAATCACCATAAGCCGCTACAGAAAGTCTTATTTAGGGGAACGGGGTCCGAATACGAAAAACGACCGGTCGGGTCGTTACATTCTCCACTTCTTAAACAAACGTTCGTCCTCGAACGGGTCTAGAATCATACTTGCAGGGCTGAATAAGTGTGGATATCTGCTCCGCACGTCTTCCTCGGACTCCCAAGTCGCCTCCTCGATCGGTTGGCCCCGCCACTGGACCTTTACAGCAAAAAATTTCTTAGATCTCAACTGGCGGTCTTGTCTATCAACAATAGCAACTGGCTCCTCCTCGTAGCCCAACCGCTCATCCAACTGTATAGTACTGAAATCGACAAGGTGAGAGAAATCGGCGTGGTATCTCCGGAGCATGCATACGTGGAATACCGGATGGACTCCCGATAAGCTGGGAGGTAAGGCAAGCTCATAAGCAACCTCACCAACTCGCCTCAATACCTTGAAAGGCCCTATGAACCTCGGGCTCAGCTTTCCCTTCTTCCCGAATCTCATAATATCCTTCATCGGCGAAACCTTCAGTAGAACCTTATCTCCCTCCATAAATGGAACATCACGGGCCCTCTGATCCGCGTAACTCTTCTGTCTGGACTGTGCTGTGCGGAGCCTCTCCTGAATTAACTTCACCTTCTCTAAAGCATCACTCACCAGGTCTACACCATACAACTTAGCCTCACAAGTCTCAAACCACCCGATAGGAGAATGACATCGCCGACCATATAATGCCTCAAATGGATCCATCTCGATGCTGGACTGATAACTATTATTGTAAGCAAACTCGGCCAAGGGCAAGAACTGGTCCCACTGGCCTCCAAAGTCAAGCACACATGCTCTGAGCATGTCCTCCAATATCTGAACAATATGCTCCGACTGACCATCAGTCTGTGGATGAAATGATGTGCTGAGATCAACCTGAGTACCCATCTCTCTGTGCAATGCTCTCAAGTAGTGTGAGGTGAACTGAGGACCTCGATCAGATATAATGGACACCGGTACACCGTGAAACCAGACTATCTCTCGAATGTAGATCTGAGCTAACCTCTCAGAAGTGTCAGTAGTAGCCACAGGGATGAAATGCGCCGATTTGGTCAATCTATCCACAATAACCCAAACCGCGTCAACCTTCCGCAACGTCCGAGGCAACCCAACCACGATGTCCATAGTAATGCGCTCCCACTTCCACTCAGGAATGGGCATCTGCTGAAGTAGGCCCCCTGGCCTCTGGTGCTCATATTCAACATGCTGGAAATTAAGACACCTAGCCACATACTCCACAATGTCCCTCTTCATCCGTCTCAACCAGAAATGCTGCTTCAGATCACGATACATCTTCGTAGCACCAGGATGAACAGAATACCGAGAACTGTGCGCCTCCTCTAGAATCCTCTACCTCAAGCCATCAGTATTAGGAACACACAATCGACCCTGAAGTCTCAGAACACCAACCTTGCCAATAGTAACCTTCTTTGCACCACCCTGAACCACTGTCTCCCGTAGCTCTTCCAAACATGGATCATCATACTATCGAGCCCTAATCTCCCGCAATAATGAAAACTGAGCAACCACATGAGCTAGAACTCGACGAGGCTCTGAAAGATCTAATCTCACCAAGCGATTGGCCAAGGACTGAATGTCCAAGGCTAGAGGTCTCTCCTCTGCTGCAATATAGGCCAAGCTACCCATACTCTTCGCCTTCCTACTCAAAGCATCTTCTACTACATTCACTTGCCCGAATGATAGAGAATGGTGATGTCGTAATCCTTTAGTAACTCAAGCCACATGCGCTGCCTCAAATTAAGATCCCTCTGTTTGAACAAGTGCTGCAAGCTGCGGTGGTCTGTATACACCTCACTAGACACCCCATATAAGTAATGCCTCCAAATATTAAGAGCATGAACAATCGCCGCCAACTCCAAATCGTGCACATGGTAATTCTTCTCATGAACCTTTAGCTAGCGCGAAGCATAAGCAATAACTCTCCCTTCCTGCATTAATACACACTCCAAGCCAATGCGTGAAGTGTCATACACCGTATACATCCCCGAACCGGAAGGCAATACTAGAATTGGTGCTGAAGTCAATGCAGTCTTGAACTTCTGAAAGCTCGCCTCACACTCATCAGACCGCCGAAATGGAGCATTTTTCTGAGTCAATCTAGTCAATAGGGATGCAATGGATAAAAAGCCCTCCACATATCGCCGGTAGTAGCCTGCTAGACGCAAGAAACTTCTGATCTCTGTCGCTGAAGTAGGACGTGGCCAACTCTGAACTACCTCAATCTTCTTAGGATCAACCTTGATACCCTCTCCGGATACCACATGTACCAAGAATGACACGGAATCTAACCAAAACTCACACTTGGAGAACTTAGCCTATAGCTTCTGTCCTCGCAAGGTCTGGAGCACAACTATCAAATGTTGCTCGTGCTCTTCCAGGCTACATGAGTAAATCAAAATGTCATCAATGAAGACGATGACAAAGGAATCAATATATGGCCTGAACACCCTGTTCATCAAATCCATAAATGCTGTCGGGGCATTAGTCAAGCCAAAGCACATCACCAAGAACTCATAATGGCCATATCACGTATGAAAAGTCATCTTCGGAACATCCGAAGCCCGAATCTTTAGCTGACGATACCCCGATCTCAAGTCAATTTTAGAACGTACCCTGGCACCCTGTAACTGGTCAAACAAATCATCGATGCGCGGCAATGGATACTTGTTCTTAATAGTTACCTTGATCAACTGGCGGTAATCAATGCACATTTGCATAGACCCATCTTTCTTCTTTACAAATAGAACTGGAACACCCCACGGTGATACATTTGGCCTGATAAACCCCTTAGCTAACAACTCCTCAAGCTGCTCCTTCAACTCCTTTAACTCCTTTGGAGACATACGGTACGGGGGAATAGAAATAGGCTGAGTGCTTGGAGCTACATCAATACAAAAATCGATATCTCACTCCGGAGGCATGCCCGGAAGGTCTGAAGGAAAGACATCTGCAAACTCTCGAACAACTGGCACTGAATAAATCGTTGGAAACTCGGCGGTGGTGTCCCGCACATAAGCAAGATACGCCAAACAACCCTTCTCAACCATATGTCGAGCCTTCAGGAAGGAAATAACTCTATTGGCTGCACTAACTGAGGAAACTCTCCATTCCAACCTAGGCAACTCGGGCATGGCCGAAGTAACCGTCATGGCATGGCAATCCAAGATGGCATGATGAGGAGATAGCCAATCCATTCCCAGGATGATCTCAAAATCAACCATGTCGAGCAATAGAATGTCTGCTCTAGTCTCGAACCCACAAAAGGTGACCACACAAGACCGATAGACCCGGTCTACCACCACAGAATCGCCCACAGGAGTGGACACATATATAAGAGAATCCAAGGACTCGCACGGAACATCCACAAAACAAGCAAATAAGGCTGACACATATGAATAAGTAGATCCCGGATCAAATAGCACTGATGCCTCCCTACCACATACTGAAATAGTACCTGTGATCACGGCGTCTGAGGCTACTTCATCTGCTCGGGCAGGAATAACATAGAATCGAGCTGGAGTACCTGAAGACTGACCTTCACTGAACTGAATAGGAGCTAACTGAGCTCCCCCTGACTGGCCTCCACCTCTGGGACGACCTCTACTAGCCTGTCCTCCAGCTTTGGGTAGACGGAGCGCCGGTGCTGAGTATGTAGCCTGATAACTCTGTTGAACAGCCTGCCCCAAAGTTTGGGACAAGTCCTCCTCATATGGCCTGAGTCCCCACACTCATAGCATCTCACTGGAGGCATGGCCTGCTGCCCTGAAGAAGAACAACCTTGAATAGCCGGGGGACGGTGAGAAACCTCTGGCATAGCACTGAAGTAGGGACTAGGAGAACCCTGATGACCTGAATACCCACCGAAGGAACCCTGGATGGCTGGTGGGCGAGAAGAACTCTACGGTATGGCACTGAAATAAGGCCTCACTGGAGCACCACGGGGAGGTGGTGGAGGATCTGAATATGGAGGCTTGCTAGGCTGGCCTCTGCTGAACTGACCCTTGCCCCTGCCTGGGGCACCTCGAAAATCCCCAGAAAATCTAACTCTCTTATCCAGCTGACCCTGCTCTCTGCCCCTCGATCGGTAACCCTCAATTCGACGAGCTATCTCGACCACAAGCTGATAAGGAATACCCATCTCCACCTATCGGGCCATGTTAGCCCTAATACCTGAGTGCAGCCCAGCTATAAATCTCTGCACTTTCTCGGCCTCTGTAGGTAGAATCATGAGGGCATGACGGGACAACTCTGAAAATGTGGCCTCGTAATCCGTCACTGTCATCTGCTCTTGCTCAAGCTGCTCAAACTGATACCGCAGATAGTCCCTCTCGGAGGGTGGAATATACCTGTCCAGGAATAGCCGAGTGAACTGCTCCCATGTGAGAGGAAGGGAACCTGCTGTCCTACCCTGGATGAATGACTGCCACCATCTGCAGGCCCTGCCCTCTAGCTGAAAAGTAGTGAAATCAACTCCCTGGGACTCCAAGATCCTCATATTGTGCAGACTGTCCCTGCACCTATTAATAAAATACTGGTCATCCTCGCCCCTCTCACCCCCGAAGACAGGAGGGTGCAACCGAGTCCACCTATCAAGTAGCTTCTGTGGATCGCCATCCGCGGCTGGTCTAAGCTCAGGTGTTACTGCTGGCTGTGCTCCACCCGTGGGCAAAGTACCCGGAGTCTGATATACTGTCGCTGCATGACCTGCGGCCTGGGTGGTAGGGGTCTGAACTCCCCCTCGCGCCTGAGATGTAGCTGGATCCGCTGGAAATCAACCAGCCTGAGTCATCATATCCATGAATCGCATCATACGGCCCATGACCTCCGGGAAGCCTGGTGCAGTCATAAAATCCATCGGAGCTGGATCTGCTGGGGGCACCTCACCCTGCTCCTCAAGGATAGGATCCTCTGGGGGTGCTAATGGAGTAACTCTGTGACACCCCCGTCCCCAACCTCAGGCCGGTGCCCTCCCCCGGCCTCTGCCACGGCCTGGGACTACGGGGGTAGCGGCATCTCCCGGGCCTGAAATATCGACTACACGAGTCCTCACCATTTGTGAGAGAGTAGAAGAATGAGATTTAGTAAGACCATCGACTGCACAATAGAATAAGAATAGAGAGAGATTTTCCTAATACCCTATAGCCTCCCGAAGATAAATACAGACGTCTCTGTATCGATCTGCAAGACTCTACTAGGTTTGCATGTGACTTGTGAGACCTACGTGAACCTAGAGCTCTGACACCATGTAGTCACGATCCAAATTCCTACTCAGGTCGTGGTGGCCCCCAACACCGAAGTCGGGCAAGCCAAACTAGTTACTAGCGAAATTACTTAAACAAATGAGAAGTTCAAAACTTGTCCAGCTTTTAATTTAAGAAGTACTTTTATGAAAGTGAGGAAGTAAGGCAAATTGATTTAAAGTAAATCAAAAATCGTTTTCCAACATATACAGTATAGAAAAATACTAGGAAAAACCAACTATGTATGCCAAGACCTAGTGTCACAAGTCCACAGGCGACTTAGTGGAGTATACAAAATAATCAAAATGAATGTACAACTGTCTGGAGGGGGTAGACAGAAATGGCCCAAAACAATAGAAACTCCACAGTGCTGCTGAGGAACGCCAGGAAAAATAGCTCACCGTGTAGTCGGGTCTAGATAGTACTCTCAATGACGGGCACCGGAATAGTGAGCGGGTGCAACAGCCTCAGAACCTGTACAATTAAGTACAAAAGTGTAGCATGAGTACATATAAACAAATATGTACCCAGTGAGTATCCCGTCTAAACTCGAAGAAGTAGTGACGAGAGGTAGACGTGTTACTCACTAGGGTCGTCGTTAATAACATGATTTAATGAATCTAAATTGTAATGACATTTATGGAACACAAGTAGACATGAAGCATCAGTATATAAAGATAACGATCTCCCTGCAAGGGCCACGCAACAATATTTAACAAGAATCACAAGTTTCTTCCTCACAGAAAAATTTAATTGGTAAGAATAATAATAGGACTCTCAATCAAGCACATAGTATATAATATGCCGAGGCGTACGGCCGAAGCGACACAGAAATTTAAATGTGCACTACCGAGGGTCGAGCGGCACGAACCATAGATGCATCTATTACCCCGGTTGTGAATCGATCATGCGTCGCGGTTGACATAAATATAAGGCTACCCCGCTCACGAATTATACATGCGACACGGGTGCTCGCAGACATACACAGAATTATCAGGAAATTCAGGAATTTATTAAGGATTATTCCTAAATTCAGGGATTTAAACACTTAAACTTACACATTGCTTCCGAAATTCTCATGTAAATTTCAAGGGTAATAAGCAACTAGGAACACATATAAAGATACAGGTAAAGCACATAAAGTCATGCTTGTGAGATCCTAAATCCTACCCGACGCAATAGATTAGTAGCTACGCACGGACTTTCGTCACCTTGCGCGCACGTAGCCCCCGCAAATAAGGACAATTCAATCATTTGCATTTACCTATGGGGACAATTCCCTCTTACAAGGTTGGAAAGGAGACTCACCTCGCGTAGAATCAATTCCCCGGCTAAGAACGCGCCCGAAACTCTAAACTTACCCCCGAGGACTCGAAACTAGTCAAATGATATATAAAAATGTCAATGCATGCTCAAGGTATGGAAATTCTCCTACTTATTTAGAAAATTCACTATTCTTGAAGAAATCCCAAAATACACCCCCGGGCCCACATGCTCGGATTCTGGAAATATTCGAAGATAACACTCACCCATAGCCTAAAGGTCATTAATATATCATTTTTATATGATTTCACGGTAGAAAAGTGGTGTAATTCCTTAAAGTTCATCAACCCTTGGTTTTCACTCTAACCCCTTTGATTTCCACTATTTAAATGTTAATCTACCTAAGTTTCGGTGTAATAATCGAACATCTAAATGGAATTTACTTACCTCTTAGTAGCTAGGTTGTGGAGAGTCCTTCCCAAGTTCTCAAGTCTTCAATGGTGGTGAAAAATGGAAGAAATGAAGGAAATCCCGTTTTTAAGTGAAAGTGTACTACCTAGCCTACAGGGGTTCCGCACCTGCGGTCTCGCGCCTGCGAGCTGGGGCTCGCACCTGCGGAGTTGGACGGAAAAGACTGGGCCCGCACCTGCCGAGCTGGAGACCGCACCTGCGGTTCCACTCCTGCGCAATTATATTTGCACCTGCGGAATCCCCGCACCTGCTAGGCTAGGAACAAATGAGCGGTCTCGCACCTGCGGCTGGGCAACCGCACCTGCGGTCACACCAGATCAGGTACACCAGCTGCATTTGCAGCTGGTTTTTGGCCTCGTGTGATGTCTGGGAAGCACCTAGGCCCACCCGAGCCCCCGTCCAATTACATCAACAAGTCCTAAATCATAATACGGACTCGCTCGAGCCTTCGGAACACCCGAAACAACGCTAAATCTCAAAATCACCCCTCAAAACCCCTAGAATCATACTTAAGAATTTCTAAGTTCTTGAATTCGGTTTCAATGCGCCGAACCGACCTATACTATTCGGAATGACATCAAATTTTGCAGGCAAGTCATGAATGACATAACGGAAATATTCTCGGTGTCGGAATTCCGTTCGGACCTCGATAACATAAAATTACGTTCCAAACCAAATTTCAAACTTAAGGAAACTCTATTTCGCTATCTTGCGTCGAAACGTTCCCGGGTCATCCAAAACCCATTCCGGACTTACGTAGAAGTCTAAAATCATCATAAGATGCTACTGGAATCGTCGAAACTCGATTCCGATGTCGTTTACCAAAAATGTTCACCGAAGTCAAACTTGGCTTTAAAAGCCAACCTTAAGGAACAAAGTATTCCTATGCTATTCGAAACACTTTCAAATCCCGAACCACCCGTCCCCGCGAGTCACAAATCATGATAAGCCACTACAGAAAGTCTTATTTAAGGGAACAGGGTCCGAATACGCAAAACAACCGGTCGGGTCGTTACAATCGGAGTGGTACATGGACCAAGATATATCTCGCTGGCATATATGGGACGACCTCGTCCGGGACTTTGTCCGACAATTCCAATACAATGAGGACATAGCGCCTGACAGGAATTCCATGTCCAATCTCAAGAAGAAGTCGTCAGAGAGCTTCAAGGAATACGCCATTAAGTGGCGTGAGCAAGCGGCCAGAGTCAAGCCTCCGATGGACGAAACTGAAATGGTTAGTGTCATTAGACAAGCCCAGGAGGCTGACTACTTCCAAAACATGATGTCCGCCATGGGCAAGCCATTTGCAGAAGCAATCAAAATCAGAGAGATGGTTGAGAATGGCCAAAAGACCGGTTTGATGTGCCGGAGAATTTCGGCACATTTAATACCAAATTGCTTAAATTATAGTTTGTTTCAAGAGCATTTACCCTCTATACTTATAGAATTTTGACGTTTTGCAGTGCATGAGATGTAAATACTCAAGACCATGAAAAGAAAGCAAAGAAGCTAAAAAGTGAGGGAAACAACACTATGCGATCGCATATCTGACAAGAGAACATCGCGTAACTTAAATGTGAAACGCATAATGCACCAAGGGATCGCAGACCGCAACAGAAAAGATAGGCCAATCTCAGGAGCTAAAATGCGGTCGAGTATGCGATCGCATAACTCACATGCGAGCCGCATACTTAACTGCAGAATCCCGGGTGCCTGAAGCTGCACCAAGAATGCGATGTCAATCTGCGGTCTCACATCAACAATGCGAACCGCAAATCAAAAATGCTGTGACGACCAGGAAACTAGGGTTTAGATATGCGATGAGAACAAGAAGCATGCGAACCGCATTCCTATTATGCGACAGGAATGTGATCGCAAAACCTGTCTGCAGGGGCATTTTTGTCTGTGTCCCACCCGACCTTTGGCCCACTATAAAAGGATTTACTTGCGTTTTGTGGGTCATTCTTGTCCAGTATTTGAAGAACATTCCCCTATTAGAATATTCTCTTCTTTTTGAAAGCATTATAACTTTATTCTTGGGTTGTAAGCATTCATGACACTTAATACTCTTAGCTTTTTGTCATTTATTATGAGTAGCTAGCCTTAAATACTAAGGTTGTGGACCCTAAATGGGTGTTATGTATTTGGGTATTTAACATTGAATATATGCATAATGGGTTGTTGATATTTATTTACTCTTCATTGTACATTTCTTGTTAGTGGTTGCAAACATTAACTTATGCCATAAATTCTTTCTTAGCTTGGAAAAGTGGGTTAGAATTGGTAAGAGTAAATATCAAAGACTCAAGGCTTTAAACCTTGTTTAATAGAATCACTTAGGGATAAGATGGTTTTATTTGGCATAAAGTGATTTGGATTTCATTGCAACTCTTTTATATTTGGGAAAATTATAAGGAGGAAATATTACTCTATTATTGGAAAATATTGGGTAGCCATCTAGAAATCAATTGCATATCAAGAACTTTCCTTTAGAAATATATCATATTAATACCCATTTGCATTACACGTCATTAAAAGGGGACACAACCTTGGTTCAATTAATTATATTAACTACACTTTTAAGTAAATCTCATTGCTACTACTTCTATTAGTTTACTACACAACCAACCCCCATCTCCCCATTTACTAATGGAATGGAATTATGATTTGAGTTAAGAATCACACTATCAAAGTAACATTTTCACATCTATTCCCTGTGGGATTCGACCCCAACCTCGTTGGGTTATTATATTTGACTTCGACCGCTTTATACTATTTTAAAGTGTAATTTGAGCGTATCAAATTTTGGCGCCGTTGCCGGGTAATACGGTTTTGAAATTACTAGTTAGTGTGTACTTCACTTTATATCTTTTTCTATTCCATCAAAAGTTGCTTGTTTTGTATTGGTGTCCCAGGTCACAATGGCCGGTAATTATGATGAAGAGGAGAATCCTTTTGCTGATATTGAGGAATACATCGACGACTCCAACGCCATACTTCCACCGGTAGTTGGTGCATCGACATTTAAAGTGGACCATGGAATGATACTGATGCTCAAGGCAGAAGGATTATTTCACAATTCAACTGATGATGATCCCACGCAACACCTAAGGAATTTCTTGGGTATGTGCGCCATGCACAAACAGACCAATGTATCGGATGACGCCTTGAGGTTGCGGGTGTTCAAGTACTCATTAGCGGGAGAGGCAAGGAAATGGATTCACAACTTACCTCCTCACACCATCACTACATGGCCGGAGCTAGTCCGAGCCTTTTTGTCAAAGTGGTTCCCAAATAGCAAGAAATCTGAGCTTAGAGACAAAATATTTTTCTTCAAGCAAATGTCGGGGGAACACTTACATGAAGCATGGGACCGATTCAAGTTGTACCTTGTGAGATCACCGAACCATGGGTTCCCGGACCATATTTTGATGGAAAAATTTTACATGGGATTGGACCCACTCTCCCAGTCAATTGCAAAGAATGCCGCGGATGGGTCTTTCATGGATAAGTCATTTGCTAGAATTACGCAAATTCTAGACAAGATGGCTAAGCACAATCAAGCTTGGCATTCAGAAGATACAACTGGGGGAATTTCTTATAGCACTCCTTCTTTGGCAAACATGATCAAAGAGAATCAAGAGAGAGACCAAGTAATTGTCGGTCTCGCCACTAATGTTGATGTATTGGCAACGATGCTCAAGGAAAATCAGACCAAGAAAGTGCATATGGTGGAAGACATGCAATCAATGGGTAATCAATAATGGGAAGAAGCAAACTATGTTCAAAACTCCCAAGGTGGTTATCGCCAACAAAACAATTGGAGGCCAAACCCGCAAGGGCAAGGCCAACAAAATTGGCGCAATGAACAAGGCGGTCAAGGGGTGTGGAACAACAACAATCACTATCCGAACAGAATCTCCAATCCTTATGTACCACCGAAAGTGCAATATTCCAACTCTTCACAATCATCAAGTGAATCTAAAATGGAAGGGATGCTAGAGCGGATTTTGCAAAACCAAGAGAAAAGCGATGCAACAATGAGGAATATGTCCGAGGTGGTGGGGTCACACACCGCTTCGATTCAAAAACTTGAATTGCAAATGAGAGATCTATCAAGAGAGCAAACTCCCAAGCAAAAAGGCACACTTCCAAGTGACACGGTGGTAAACCCGAAAAGCGGCCCAAGTGGGTCGACATCTCATTGCATGGCCATAACAACGAGAAGTGGTAAGGTGCTACAAGACGAGAGTGAGAAAGTGATTGATGTTGAGAACAATGATAAAGGAGAGGAAGCACGGAGTGAGTCGCCGGTAGTAGTGGAGGTTGGAGAAACCCTCCTAGAGGATGAGATTCAAAGAGAAAGAAAAGGAAAGGCCGTGGAGAAGGCGAAGGAGACCCCAAAGGCTCCTCCCCCAATTCCTAGACCTAGTCCTCCATTTCCTCAACGGTTTGCACGAAGAGCGGATGATGGGAAGTTCGAAAAATTCTACGACATCTTGAAGCAATTGTCGGTGAATATTCCATTCTTGGAAGCTTTCCAAGAAATGCCGGGGTTTGCCAAGTACTTGAAAGAGTTGATGACGAAGAAGAGAACAACAAAGAATGAGGTGGTAAGTTTGACTCATCGGGTTAGTTCAATAATTACTACATCAACCGTGGAGAAAAAGGGAGACTCGGGAGCTTTTACTATTCCGTGCACCATTGGGTTGAGAGATTTTGCTAGAGCACTTTGTGACCATGGTGCTAGTTTAAATTTGATGCCTCTTGCTATTTACAAGAAAACGGGATTGGGATTGCCAAGACCAACTAGCATTCATTTGCAAATGGCCGATCGAACTATAAAGAAACCCTTGGGCATTGTTGATGGTGTTTTAGTGAAGGTGGGGAAGTTCCTTCTTCCGGCCGACTTTGTCATCTTGGATTGCGCGATCGACAAAGAGATTCCTATCATTCTAGGGAGACCATTCCTTGCGACGGGAAGAGCATTGATGGACTCGGAACGGCATGAAATCAAATTCTGGGTGAATGATGAAGAAGTCACTTTCCAAGCAAGCAAAGGTTTGAAGTTGCCAAGTGCTTATGAAGGAATTTTAATAATTGATGTGGTTGATGAGGTGGAGGATGCCATTGAGATGAAAATGGAAGAAGAGGGCCTCGGAGAGGCATTGCCAGCAATTTTGGTAAATTTTTGTGATGAGAACATTGAGGGTTATGCGGAGATGGTCAACACATTGGAAGGGCGTGGGTCCTATACATATGCACCAAAGAAGCTTTCCCTCGACCTAGAGAATCGAATGACGCCGCCCGCAAAACCTTCAATCATGGAGCCACCACACCTTGAGCTCAAACCACTTCCATCGCACTTGAGGTACAAATTTCTTGGCTCTAATAATACTTTACCCATAATCGTGTCTTCTTTGTTGAATGATGTGCAGGTAGATGCATTGCTAAATGTCTTGCGGGAGCACCGACAAGCAATTAGATGGACAATAGCGGACATCCGGGGAATTCCCGCCGGCATATGTGAACATAAAATTCAACTGGAAGAAGGGAGAAAACCAAGCGTAGAGCATCAAAGAAGGTTAAATACCTCTATGCAAGAGGTGGTCAAGAAGGAGATAATCAAGTGGTTGGATGCCAGGGTTGTCTACCCCATTGCAGATAGTCCGTGGGTAAGTCCGGTGCAATGTGTGCCCAAGAAAGGAGGCATGACGGTGATCCACAACAAAAGGAATGAACTTATTCCTACGCGGAGAGTCACCGGATGGAGAGTGTGCATGGACTACCGGAAGCTTAACAATGCTACTTGCAAGGATCATTTCCCTATGCCTTTTATTGATCAAATGCTTGATCGGCTAGCGGGAAGATGTTTCTATTACTTCCTTGATGGATATTCCGGCTACAACCAAATCAACATCACCTTGGAAGATCAAGACACTTGCCCGTACGACACCTTTGCTTTTAGTCGGATGCCTTTTCGGTTGTGCAATGCCCCGGCCACATTTCAACGATGTATGATGTCCATATTCTCCAATATGGTGGAGGATTTCTTGGAAGTATTCATGGATGATTTCTTGGTGGTGGGTGACTCATTTGAGCATTGCCTTGATGATGAGTGGCGATTTTACCACTCATTTTTGCCTCTTTTCAGTAGATTTTGTGTTGCTCAATGGATATTTGAGGTTACTATCAGTGTATAATTGCTCTATTTGCAGGAAAATGATGCCATGAAGTGGTTAAGGCCAAATTGGAGTGAAATTGAGCAAAAGAGAGTAAAGAAGAGAAAAGAGGGGAACAATGGCCGAATG
>MDKH01062123.1:0-24939 GCA_005239495.1 Nicotiana undulata | reverse complement strand
GATGCATTAAAATGTTGTAGTAACAAATAGCCAGAAGCAATTGGACCAACCCATATATTACTTCAATTAGGTTGTTGGGTACTGGACAACACTAAGGTAACAAAATGGGAAAACTCCAAACAGTAAAGTAAAAAACTAGGTAAATCAAGTATTATGCCAAATTATATCTAATCAGAATATTAAGAAACCCATGACTGGATTGAGCTGAACTCATCACACTTATGAACTAATCCATTCCATCAATTACAACCATTATTCACAAACTTGTACCACCGATTTAGTCCAACACAAAATACTCAAAATGTTAATCATCATTTTGCATAAAATGTTCAATTAGCAGTAAGTATCGAAACACTCAAAGAGCAACAAGTAGCTTAAACAATTTTCTTTAAATACACAGGTAGTTCAGAGATACAGATTCGAATGTAAAATACCTGGACAGTAGTGGAACAAGAAAAAAGTGAACCAAATAAAGGTAAAGATGAACTGTTACGGAGCTTAGCTACGCAGAATTGGCAAAACCAGTGACAAGACAGCAATTCCATCAACATCGCTCAAACAGACCCAGAATGCTAAACTGATTTTCAGCTAATTTGAGTTGTATTTCTTCTTTCTATCTACGTAAGTGTATGCATGTGTATCTCTTTTTCGATTGGTACCAAGAAGAAGGTGAAATCATCCGAAAGAGGAGGAGGCGCTGGTTCTCTCTTCTCTATTGTGAGTCTGTCCAAAATTGAGGGTATTGAGAGGGAATCGGTTGTTGCTTCCTCATTAAAAATTTGGTCTCCTTAGGTCTGTCTTCTTTTGAGGAAGAAGATCGATCCGATCGGGGAGAAACAGCGGATCCCCTCTTCATAGAGATTAGGTCTTGTTTAATAGATGAGGGAAACGGGTCGGGTTGGCGGGTATTTGGGTTAGGTGTGGGAATTGGGCTGAATTTGGGGTACTGGGCCACTGATTTTGGCCCAATTTGAACACCCCTCTTTTCTCATTCTTTTAGCCACTTTAGGCTCAAATTTTAATTTAAATATATTTCTTGGCTAGCCTATGTATTTATTTTATCTAGTGATTGACTAGTGCAACTAATTGATTAATTAACCTACAGATGCAATTTTGATTTTCAGAAGATATATTTAATAATGTAACTAAATCCTAAAAATGCAATTTAAACCTTAAATGGCACGAAATGAAACCGAGATAATTTTTATGATTTTTTTTCCTATAATTTTAAAGTGGTAAACATGCATGAAATGCAACTAAAATAAAGAAAAGTTCCTAAAAATTCATCAAAATCATTTTTGATTATTTTAAAGAGTAAATTCCATGCGGGGCAAAAATTGGGTGTTCACACATACTAAATAGGAACAGCTAGTTGAGGGCCCTTCACTTAACTACAATCAAAACGTAGTTGAACAAATAGAGAGTAAAATCCAATTCACAGCTATATTAACATGCCAACAAAGTCATCCCCAACGGGTTCCACCAAAACCTTAGATTAAAGTATTTAGCTACTCATAATAATAACAAAAACTACAAAAGAATTCATAGTCAATGATAAAAGAACAAAAGAGGAAGATATGGATTGATGCCCAAATTGCCTCCTTGCCTCTTGCCCTTTTGCCTTTCTTGTTCTTACTCTAAAATAACCTATATCCTGCCTCTTGGACGAGTTGAGCCTTTTATAGCTTTGTGTGGATTGGCCTTGGACTTCCGAAATTACCCTTCCTTTATGTTTCACGGGTCTGAACTACGCGCCCGCGCTAGTTGAGTTACATACTGCCTCCGGATAGCTGGACTAGCGCGGGCGCGCTAATCCCGCGCTAATGCCCGCGCTAATGGGGTTCTTGGCTGCTCATTGAGTCTTCAACCTTTAAATCACCCACAAGGTACCCCATGGTCTATTCTACTCCAATTGTTGCCCGTATCATCATCATAAGTCGCCGTTACGGACTTGTACTCCTGTAAAACACAAAAATCATCATTAGGGCCAATTTTATCATTATTTAACAACTTACGGCGGTAAAGCATAATTAAGTTATAGTATAAACATACGCCAAGTTATACAAATTTAGCCTATTATCATATATCAATATAAATAAGAGTAACCAGAGACAAAAATATTCTAAAAAAATACAACTCTTGCATAATACCTCCTGCTCTATTAATTATCACCACATAAATAATTTCGTGCTGCCAGTTATTTGCAACATGAACAATCTCGTGAAATTTATTCCGTAAACTAAGCGAATCTCTAGTCTTTATATAAACACAAAAAGTAATTGTAAATCAAAAGGGAATAAAATACAAAGAAAACTTGCTCGAGTTGTTGATCAACACACAACTATTAAACAGGAAACAAGAAGTAAAATTACTTACTACCGCTAAAAAAACATATTTCCGTTATAAACCGATTTTGTTTTAGTGCTCGATCTTTCTGTTGGGTTTTTATCTAATTTAATAAAGATGTCTGAATGGGAAACGGAGGAAACAGATGTGGTTTGCTGCCATTTGTTGAGTTCGACGAAGTTCTGCAATTTTTATTGCTTATATTACAGAATAGTTGTTCCCTTCTATCTTGAGAGAAATTAATCCAATAATGTTGGGCAATAGTGAGAGGATTAAATTCCTAAAGGAAACACAATTTTCTGTTGTCCTTGGAACTTCTAATTTTTCTGTTTTTGTTTTTGTTTTTATTTTGGCAGAAATTATTTTTGAACACATATTACTAACACTTTCAATAAAGAAGAAACAAATAGTTATAACTCCATGACGTTACGAAGAAATTAACCTAAATAACTACTAACCCAATTACTTAAATTAAAAATAGTTGTCAGGTGTATAATATAGGTATAATTCATGTATAATATATGTATAATTGTGTATCATCAGTGCACAATCTAAGCATTATATATATATATATATATATATATATATATATATATGTGTGTGTGTGTGTGTGTGTGTGTGTGTGTGTGTGTGTGTATCGACCACTTAAACTTGTACCTGATTGTCATGCTGATAAATAAACTTTCAAAATTCCAACGTGAACACTTCAACTTGAGCATAAGTGAACTAATAAACACCTCTGACCATTAACTCAATCTATGTGGCATCAGTTATTCCTAGTCAGCTCTTGTGCATGTAAGCCACGCCTAACAGGAGTGTGAATGGGTTTTTTTCAATGCCCAACGATAATAAACCCAAGGGCCCATCTATTTAGAGAGATTCTTCTTCCTCCCTTGGCCTACAACCTCCATCATTGACAAATACAAGCTCTGTAGCTTCAAATTTTCTACAGATTCAAGTCAATTTTTCTCTTGTCTACGTCAATATTTTATTCTTCAGGCCAAGAATGCAATGGAAAGTCGTGTATTTTATCGTTGCGGAGTTGACGTTGTTGTGTGTATACATGGAAGCCCACAAATCACGGTAGAAGGTTCTTAGGATGCTCAAAGTATGGTACAAGCAGTTGCTGTAAGTTTTTCAGGTGAGTTGACCCACCTCTTCCATATCATTACAAATAAGTGATTTCGAGACTGCTATCAAGAATTCACATCAATGAGCAGTGAAGGAATAGAAAAAAAAATAATATTTAATTGTATTTGTTGTTGTTGCACTGCTCTTTGTAGTGTTATTCTTATCTTTGGCTCTTTGCATTGTATATTTTTTCTTAATAAACAATGACAATGTCAAGTGTATGAGGTATTTTGTTACAATGAAAATGATGCATGCAGGTACAGTTGACTTTGGCAGGTACGAGAAGAGGTAGAGGGTGGCCTAAGAAGTATTGGGGCGAGGTGATCAGGCAGGACATGGCGCGGCTTCAGATTTCCAAGGACATGACTCTTGATAGGAACATGTGGAGGTCGAGCATTAGGGTGGTAGGCTAGGGGGTAGTCGAGAGTTCTTCCCTCTTTGTACCTAGTATGTGGTAGAGTTTTGTTTAGGTTTGTTAGCAGTCTATGTTGTATTCACATTGTTGTTTTGCGCAGTTTTGTGTTATTGTCCTTTCACTTATTCGTTGTTGTTATTTTCTTTCTGGCATCTTTTGTTGTTACATGCCATTGCTTTTGTTTCTTTTATGATATTATTGTCTCTCCTGTTGAGCCGAGAGTCTCCCGGAAACAACCTCTCTATCCTTTTCAGTGTAGGGGTAAGGTCTGCGTACACTCTACTCTCCCCAGACCCCACTAATGAGATTTTACTAGGTATGTTGTTGTTGTTGTTGTTGAAAGTGATGCCTGCATTAATATCAGAACATATATTAAACAAGTTCAAAACAACCATCTTGATTGTCAAAAGTAGGTCATCAAATTTACACACTAGCAGAAATCAGTTTACTACTGTGCCTAAACCAAACCAAAACAACATTCATTAACTAAGTTCTGAATATTTCAAACTATCTTCCACAAACTGACCTACAAATAAGTTTTGATACTAACAGACATAAACTTTCACAAAAAGAAATACTTCTTCAAATCATTATGGTTGAGACTGGTTGAAGTTAGACTGAGATCGGCTAGTTGAGTTGAAGAAGGAGCTTCAGATTGGCTTAGGTTGCATGATTTTGTCTCCTTCTAGCCTGTTGTTGAAGTTGTCTTTGTGTTACTGCATTTGATCATTTCCACCTTAGTCCAGGTGCTCTGTATCCAAGATTAATATTTTTTTGGATAGCATCAATTATTTGCCTAGGATCATGGGTGACTGTCCCTTAACCCAAACTACATTCAAATAGAAATATAATTTCAGAACTTAGTATAGTTATTAGACACAACAGTTGGACATAATTCATTATACTTACTCTCTCTATGATTGTCCCTGATTCACCAAATAGTATTCCAAATTCAGCAGTCCTAGGACTTCCACCTAAATTTCTAAGAATTTGTTGAGGAGTCGTTGATCTTTCTTCTGTAGTTCCAGATTGTTGTGTTCTTGATCCACCATCAGTAGTAGCTCCAGAATTTCTTTGTGTTGCAGTAGAAGCATATTGTTGTGCTGCAGATCCGCCACTATCAATAGTACCAAAATGACCTCTCGATGCATCTGTAGTAGCCTGGGCATTTGCAGTATTACTCCCAGCACCAGCAGTTGAACTTTGCCCTTTATAAAATACCCAGAATATAAAAAATTCAACAATAGACTAAAAAACACTTAAAGCATAAGGAGTATTTGTTTCTTACTAGGATTGCATAGCCTTTCTTGTTATGCCCTGTTGTCTTGCAATGAGAACATGTCATTGACATCTTCTTCCTTTATCTCTTACCAAATTTCTTTGTAGGTTCATCTTGAGCCTTCCTTATATGTTTCTTAGGTCTACCAAGCATCTTAGTAATTATAGAAGGCTCAAGTTTGGAGTTTTGAGTTGGAGGCCACATCTCTATGTTGGTCATAGGATGAATGTAATAATTGAATGCCTCGAGGTATGTTTCTTTCTTATACCAATGCTCAACATAGTCAGCAGTGCCATACCTTTTAAAAAATTGCACAAAGTGTATGGGAGTATGGTATATCTTTCACCTGCCACATTCTACATTTACACTTTTTTTAACAAAATCAACTATGTGTTTGTAAATTCCATCTTGGATCTCAAATCTAGTGTCCCCGTTCCATTTATATTCATGTTTAGTGGCTCTTATAAATTGATCCTCAATGTACCCCATTGCCATAGGAGATATATCAAAATTCCACTTTGTAGCAAATTCTTTCATATTAGTCATCCTCTACATTACCTTCACTCTGATCTCCTCCAACATGATTATAATTGACTTGTGCCTAGAAGTAAGTATCCAATTGTTGAATGCCTCACACATGTTGTTCTCCACAACATCACACTTACTACAAGTCTTTAAAAAGGGTCTTGTATTATGACTGTTTTTGGGATATCTAAGCAAGTCTTCTATATTTTATTGCCACCCAATTCTGTCAACTCATCTAGTTTAACCTTTAGAAAAGCTTCAAATGGAGCTCTTGCACAACCCCATAATTTCTTCCTTCTCACCACTCCAAGTTTTCTTCCAGTTGCCCCATATGTTCCTTGCACACATTTTATGCTCAACATTTGCCATCAATTCAAATACAGGTTGAAAAAGTCTTTGAACAACAAAAATACATGGTTGGAGTTCATATAATGCAAGCTTAAGTATTAAAGTAAGAAATGAGATTAAAACAATACACATACCTTCTGCATATCAGACATAATTGTTAGTCCTTCACCTTCAGATTCTATCAGTTTCAAGTCCTCCATTAGACACCTAAAAAATCATGACCAACTATTCTTGGTCTCTTTCTCAACCACTTCCCAAACAATAAGGTACATTTGGTTATTACCATCTTTAGCAATGTATAACAATAGCTCACCTTTACACACCCCCTTCAGAAATGCACCATCAAAGCCAATTATATTTCTACACCCTTCTAACCAACCTATTTTCAAAGAATGTAGACAAATGTATATCCCCACAAAGACCTCTTTACCAGGTTCTATTTCTTTGGAAGTCCTCACCACAACAATGTTTCCAGGGTTAGTAGTTCTTATCATGTCAGCATAATCATAAATCTTAGCAAACTCCATTTTGTAATCACCTAAATACTTACCCATTACCCTCTTACTAGCATGCCTTTTATTATTTTTCCTACATACACACCATACTTAATCCTTATCAATTCGTGCAAATAAATGGGTTGTTGGATTTTACAAGTTTTGTCGGGTTCCGAGGTGCGGGCCCGAGTGTGATTTTTGCCCGGAATTGGGATTTGAGTTAGGATTCAATCGTTATTGTTTGAAATTGTTTCCTTGGGCTTTATTTGATGTATTTGAGTTGCTTTTGACTAGTTTTGAGCCGTTCGGAGGTCGCTACGCGCATGATGGCATTCTTGGAGCATCACTTGGCTTGCTCGGTATTGGAATTTAGCTTGTTTGAGGTAAGTAACTCTTCTATACTTAGTGTTGAGGGTATAAAACCCCGCAACATATTATGTGATTGGTATTGAGGAGACGCACATGCTAAGTGACAGGCATATGGGCATGCACCATGTGAATTGGGACTCTGTTGTTTCCATGGCACTATATAGTAGTCCTATTTTGTTAATACCCGTGTTTTCACCATGCGATAAAGTAAACGAGCTGCCAATCATGCTAAATATCATATTTAGGCTTCATATTGATGTTGTTAGGACCCATAGTGGTCGTTTCTTGCTGTCATCTCACTAATTTCATTGATATTTTCTACTCAGTCATATTCATGCATTCATATCATATCTCAGTCTTAGTTTTTGTTATTGATATATAATATCATTATTGTCGGGCTAGTTTTCATGACATTGTAAGGCCGTGAGCGAGAGTGGAGAGAATGATGACCGAGCGAGGCCGAGGGCCTGAGTGAGAGTGACATTTTGGGATCGGGTTGCACGACACATCATATTATATATTTACCTTATGGGTCGGCCTGCACGCCGCAACAATATATAGATTGTATTTTATTGGATGGGGTTGCACGCTGCAATAATATTGGATAGGGCTGCACACTGCAATAATATTAGATCGGACTGCATGCCGCAACAGTATTGGATCGGGTTACACGCCGCATCAGTATTGAATCGGGTTGCACGCTGCAACATTATAGCACTTGGGATGAAGGAGCCCCTCCGGAGTCTGTACACCCCCAGTGAGCGCAGTCGACTATATATATGTGGGTCGGGTTGCACGCCGCATCAGTTACTATACAACGCTGAGTGTTTTGAGTGTGCTAGGCATTGAGCATAGTGAGAGAGGATGCGAAACAGTGAGATTGAGTACTCTGAGAGTGTGAGTACATGATTCATCTCTGAGATACATGGCATTTGCATGTACACATGAACGGGCATAAGGATGCAATTTTCCCTCATGCTACATAGTATCACGTCATTCATGACTTTTACACATATTGATATGTGGGTATAGAGAGGTGTTTTGCACTTTTTGTTTGGAAAGGAAATGAAACTTTTTACTTATTGTTGAAAGGATTTTGGGAAAAATCACAGTTTTCGAACTTATCTTTATTTTGGCATATTCGGCAAAAGATTCAAGTTTTCACTAAGATATTTGAAAAGCATGCCTATTTTCTAGGACTGTGAACGAGCTGAACATCTTACCTCTGAGATACCTCTCTTTCTTGTATTATTCTGTTATGAACTATTTTTAGAATATTGGTATTGGACCTGACCTTGTATTAGCTCGTCACTACTTTCAACCTAAGGTTATATTTGTTACTTACTCAGTACATGGGGTCAGTTGTACTTATACTACACTTTTACACATTGCGTGCATATGTTGGCTGTTGTTGTTGTTGCTGCGTTCGACGATTGCTTAATTTGAAGATGTACTTGTGTCCCTGAGAAAGCTGCCTCTTTTGTTCGGGGTAGCCTTAGATTATGAAACTCTGTTTATGTACTTTTCAAACAGCTCATGTATTTATTTCATTTCAGTTTCTGTAAACTCTATTCTTAGAAGCTCATGATTTGTACTACCAGTCCTTGGGAAATGTATAAATTCAGTAAATTGCTTTCATTTAATTGCCTTGTTAATATAATTGAACTTGGATAATTATTAGTTGGCTTACCTAGCAGGTTGAGTTAGGTGCCATCACAACTAGTAGATTTGGGGTCGTGACAGAATTTTTTTCAATACTGATAAATAGCCCTAATTTTTTAACCATATATGCAAATCAACTATGGAACTGAAAAAATTCAGAGAAAAAAATAAGAATTTTGTGTGTTATTCCAAAAAGCCCTAATTTTAACCCTAATAACGAAAGAACCATTGCATGCTACAAACCATATCTATCATATAAAACATCATCAATAACGCATAAAAACACAAGAAAAAACCAGAATTTTCATGAAAGATCCTATGATCGGACCTTGAATGACTTCTACGTTTCTGGTGAAGGCGAAATCGACGGTACACGAACCCAACATATTCTTGTTTTGGGACCAATATTGAAAGAGACATAAACACAATGTGCAGCTGATCTAATAGGCGGAAAATCCTATGACAATCGTTCACTCCATTTGAGCAGACGATTGAAAAGGTAGAGTTCTATGAGAGAGAGAGACGACTGAATATGAAATTAATTTTGAGTGTTTTAGGGTCTTTAGGTTCAAAAAATAATGGGAAATAGTCGGTGCTTAGTGTGTTTTCGCGCCTTATACGTGACATGTTTTAATCTTTTTTTTGCTGACTGGTTGCCACGTTCGTGAAATTTTAATCCACGCAGAATGATTCAACTGTCAGATGTGTTTATTAGTTAACTTATTCTCGAGTTGAAGTGTTCATATGAGAATTTTGAAAGTTTATTTACCGGCATGACAAGCGAATGCAAGTTCAAGTGACCAGGAGGCCTTTTTGCCATATATATATATACCGGCTAAGAAAAGTAAATAATGAATTCGGCTAAGTAAATAAATAAAGATATTAGAGACAAATTTTCACGTTCAAACTTATAGCAGAGACTGATTTACCAAAGTCGTAAGGCAGAAATTAGAAAATACATAGTTCCTCAAGGGAATAGCCCAACGGATAAGTGGTCACTCAAAGTCTTTTCTGCTCCTTGTTAACTATGCTAGGGAGGGAAAAAAAGAGGGAGCGTAGAAAATACATAATTGACCTGACTAAAAAGCTCAGTTAAGATTACATAATAAGCTATAGTACATATTATAATAAGTTAAAAGCTAATTAACTTCATTAATAAGCCAAGGCAATTGGTTTTCTCTCAGGAATGTGCATTTGAGTGACTTCATAATTACTAGTGAAAACTCTCTCTTCAGTAGCAGAAACTGGATTAACCTGAACAACATCAGAATGCTGATAATATCTGTAAACACAAGCTTGTTTTGGTCCTTGTTCTGCAGCAGCAGCAGCAGCAGCAACTCTTTGTGGACTAGAAGAAGGCTTTCTCTTTCTACCTTCCAAAAAGGAAAGTCCAATCTCTCTGCTTAGACTCCTAACAAATTCTACTTGAGGTGCCATGTATTAATTCTTGACTGAATAAACGTAGTTGCTTTCTGTTGTAGAAAGAAATGATAAGAAACCCTTTATATAGGCATTAAAAAGAGAGTAAAAAGACATATTGTGCAAAAGTTGTAAGAATCTAATATTAGGGCATTTACGCTTTCAACTTATTGTGATTCTTTTAAGATTTATATTCGGATAAGGAAAGAGGTAATCGAATTGTGAGATGCTTTACGTTTTATTTATTTCATACACTATACGTAAAAAATCTGGTATTGTAATTAGGGGTATAGTCAACATCTACTACTCCATTATATAATAAGGAAGGAAAATATGAAATCTTGAGGGAGACTGTCTAAAGTGAAGATTGTGACTCTAATTATCTCCAAATTTTGAGTCAATTTTTCTTAAAGCAGTACAATTGAACTAACAAGTATATTACACTAATTGTTAGACGGGTCTTCAATCAGAGGCGGACCTATATATTAATAGAGAAGTGGACTCAATTGAACCTTTTTGTATTTAGGTATTATATATATATATATATATATATATATATATATATATATATATATATGTGTTACAAACGTAGAGTTATTAGCGTGGATAGTTTTCGCTAATGCATCCCTAAATAGCTAGGATTTTTTTAATTTATTGCTGAATAGGAATAACAACGAATATATGGTAATTAGCGATGAAGTTTGTCCGTTGCTAAATTTTATTAACAGTGTAATCTATATTATATTAAAAGTTGGGTAGTGAAGCATGTGGTCAAACCAAGTGTCAAGCTAAAAAGAAGTCACTTGGCAATTTTAGGACAACATTAATAATTTAAATTATAAATGGAAACCTAATTAATGGAAGTAGTTGAATAAATCTTATACGTAATCTACATAGATCTTAAACAAATCTAATCTATATTTATATTAATATGTATATCTGTATCTATATCTTTATTTATATCTAAATATTGATCACTCATAGATTTTCTTCTATATTAGCTAGAAATATGGAGGTAATAAATTAATTAAAAAATTATAATAGAAAAAAATAAAAAGTATAGAAAGACGTAAATTTAGATAACTTATGACAATATATAATTTGGAGTAAGTTAAAATACAAAATAAAACTAAAATTTACTTAAGATATTAAAGATTTGTTGACTTTAAAGAATAAAAAAATTCAAGCAACAAAATAAGATCTTAAATAAAATATTCAAATTATTTATAATGTAAGAAAAAAATTAAATAATTAGTAAAACATATTTTAATTACAAAAATAATAATATCATATTAATATTGATAACTCCGGCAAATGAATATTCTATACGTAAATATTACTACAATATTTAGATATAATGTGTTCAAACAATTAAGAAATATTTTTCTATGATTATTTGAACTGAGTGTGGTTAGCTTAAGCTTGAAAGCATAACATATTTATTTTGAAAATGCGGTCCAATTTAGAAAATAGAATGATAAGAATTTTTTGAATTTGAGATGAGATTGTTTTTGGAATATGATAATAAAAATCATATTTTGGAATATGAACAATATAGTCAAAGTTACTACTGAAACACTTTTTAACTTTTATCTATATTATATTAGAATGAGTATGGTAGAAATAAATATTAAATTCAAACAAGCTAATGAACAGCCACATGATAATGTAATAATATTAAGTATTGAACTATTTAATAGCAAAACTAAAAAATAGAGAAAAAAGTAAAAGTTCAGATTTTTAACCATAGGAAAAAAGGGTCAAACTCATATTTTGGAATATGAACAATAAAGTCAAAGTTACTACTGAAACACTTTTTAATTTTTATCTATAGTAAAATGAGTATGGTAGAAATAAATATTATATTCAAAAAGCTAATGAAAAGTCACATGATAATGTAATAATCTTAGGTGATGAATAATATAATAGCAAAACTAATATTATAGCAAAACTAAAAAGGATAAAACTTATGTAAATTTGGGATGAGAAAGTTTTTCCATATTATGATAAGAAAGGCCATAATATGGATAAGTCCACGTAACTCAAGTCTAATAGATAAAATCAAAATTTTAAATATTGAATAGTAAAAAGTAAATTAGAGATAATGATATTTGTAAATCATAAGTTTAGAAAATAAAGTAAATATACTATTTTGTTTTCGAACAATATTTTCAAAACAAAACAAATATTTATTTTATGATTAAAACAATTACATATTTATATATATAATGTTGAAGAATAGTAGTTGATAATAATATTAAGTAAGGTTACAAGTTAATGAGCCGCATAAAACGTAACAAGACTATATATCAGATAAAAAAATAGCAAAACTAAAGAAAACTATTTAAAAAACTTACTATTAGAAATGAAAGGGAAAGACTATTTGAATTTGAGAGTAGAAAGTTCTTAAAATTATGGTTAGAATGCGCAAACTATAGCATATAGATATAATTTAACTTAATAATTTTAATAAAAAAAATTAAAATTTCATATTAAATACAAACGGGAAGGAGAATTCAATATTCTTTACTTTTGAAAATAATATAAAAATAAAAATTATTACAATTATTAGTAGATTTACGACATATAATAGATATAATGTGTATCATTTGATTTGTATAGAATTTTATACTTCTATACACTGCAATAAATAATAAAATAACAACTAATATTTTTTAAATAATATAATATATTAGATCACAATATTATAAGATTAATATTCTGTCAGTCCGCGCTATGAATCAGTACTAGTAAGATATTAATGCGTATATACCGTGAACTTCGTTAATTCCTCCTACTTGTAGAGGAGGTCTTTTCGTGTTGTCAATTCAACGAGACCCTAAAGTTGTTATAATTTCATATGAGAATATATGGCAGGTTGGAATATATCAACTAGTACTGATTCATAGTGTACAGTAATATTAAATAATAGTAGTAGCTTACCATGTAGAAGTCAAAAGATGCACATCAATATTTCCCTTATTTTCTTCTAGCGGTGGCTGAGTCACATTTAATCAAGGGGAATATGTCTTCGTCCAAAAATTACACTATATTGTTAGATAATTTTTTTAATTTTATTATATATTTATTTTTTGATATATCTAAGTATTTATATTTTGATATCTTTTGATAAAAATTCTGATTCCGCCACTGTCTTCGGGAGGAAGCTATATTTGAATTGATATGGCTAATCATAAGAAAGAATAAATAATTCAAAGTGAAAATCCAAATTTCGAAGTGACCAATGCACTGATTACGCAAGACAAATTCTAAAAGTTGGCTTCATATTCAAGTTTAAAAAAAGAAAGTATATTTTCAGGATAAAACTTGATAGGAACGATGTCGTAATAGGGAAAAGCCAAACATGCATGGATTCCTTTTTTCTCTTTACTCCGGTTCAAGAAAGAAAAAAAAAAATTTGAAATTTGAAATAAGTATTTTAAAGGGAAAGTTTTGCATCCATAACATCAAATCCTACTTTTAAAATGAAGGGAATATAACATTTTTTTCCCTTTCATCCCCGGTTAATTAAAGGGAGAATGACACACTTACCCACAAAAATAAAATTATTTACCTTTGTCTACCGATTTATTTTCCTACCCATCAAACTAATTACATTTCCTACCCATAGTAATTTTTGTGGGGAAATTTCTTTTTTTTCTCTAATTCTTTTTTTTATTTCTATGTTTCTTTTTCTTTTTCCTTTTTTATATTTCTTTTCTCCTTTTCTTTTTTCTTGTTTTCTTCTTAATTTTTTCTTTTTTCCTTAATTTCATTTACTTCTTTTTTTATATTCTTTCTCTTCATTATCCAATTTCATTTATTGTTTTCATTATTTTTATTATTCTTTTTTATACAATAAGAAGATATAATTGATATAATAAATATTAATTCACCTTTTTTTAATATAACTAGTATAATATACCTTTTTTTTTTGTTTCTCATTTTTTAAATTCAATTATTAAACTGAAATAATATCAGTTGTCACTTGATTTGATTCAGTGAATATCACACTGACTACTGCTGAGCATCATAAATTACATAATCAGATTCTAAGAATCAACACGTGATTGCTATGCAAAATTTGATCTCATTCCCTACAAATATCAGTACACACTCTACCATTAGCATTAATACAACCAGTTATAGAGCAAGAAAATATAATCTACAGCAACCAAATCTCCATATATACTAGTTAGAATAAAAATGATAATAAAATATTAAAAAATACAATAAAAGTATAAGTTGCAAAAAAGACTTCTAGTACCATGTGATACCAATATAGTATATATGTATACCAACAGAGCATATGATTTCTCTAGAATATTGCTACAACTATCTGCGACTATAATACTGTACCAAAGCATTAAAGGACGCAATAAAAGTATGAGAAAATTATATGCTCGTATTGCAAGCTAAATATTCGCAAAAAAACTTGCTCATTCTGTATACTAACAACGGTATATAGTTGTATGAGATCGTTCCAACAATTGCATATAACTATAAAAACTATTATATAATACACATAATTTATATCCATCGGCACACAAGAATTCCATCACTGCAAATCATGTTCATATAAATAATTTCATAATAAAATTCATTTAAAATGCAGTTAAAACAACCAAAACAATGTTCAGACTACCATATGATACCAATATGGCATATAATTATACCAACATGGTATACAGTTTTGCTGGTTAATTCCCGGCAACTATATGGCTATACTACTATTACGTAACACACATGCATAAAGAGAAAAATAAAAAAAATAGTGTACCACTTATTAATATAATAAAGTACTTCAAGATATTGTACTATATTACTATTATTAAGAGAAAATAAAATATTGTACCAATTAAATGCAGTTAATACAACCAAAAAATGATTCAACTAGCATATGATACCAATATAGTATATAGTTATACTAATATAGTATATAGTTGGAATGAATTGTATACCAAAATGGTATATTTGTATACCATTTGGGTATACAATACAAATTCGTCTTCTTCTCTGGACTATATTTCAACCCAAATTTCTAAAAGCTACTACAAAATCTCTACCAAACTGACTAAAACTTTAGCTACAACCTCCAATCAACTTTCCAAACAAACACATGCAGGATCAGATCAAAACAATTAAAACTCAAACAGACCAAATTATGAGTTTCAAGCTTCAAGGCCCTTCAATGGTGGATTTAAATTTTTGTACAATAAATCTCCAAAAACCAGCATCAAAGGTACAATCTACACATCAAAGACCAACAACTAACGATATTGTATTATAATACTATTATATAAGACAAATACACGAAGAAAAAATTAAAATGATTACATAATACACATGCATAAAGAAAAATTAAAAAGAATTTAAGATATTCTACTATTACTAAAGAAAAATCAAATAGTATACCAATTAAATATTTCTAATACAACCAAAAAATGTTCCAACTACTTATGATACCGGTATAGTATATAGCTATACCAACAGGGTATACAACTGTACGCAAAGTTTATTTTTTTTTAAAATTTAATTATTAAACTAAAATAATATCAGTTGTCACTATGTGGACAACAATTGGAACAAAAATTCAGGACAATCCTTTTGAAATTGTGGTATGCACGGCAATCAGGAGTTTCTCCGATCAACTTATTCCTCTTGTCCATTTTTCTCACTACGAATATTCTATTTCATTTTTATTTTTATTTTTCTAATAATTATTAATATATGTTTCTACGGTCAAAGTACATATCATAAACGGAAAGATAGTCAAAAGTAATGTGATTCAAGTCATAAAATAAAACAAAAAGTGGAATAAATTTACATTTTCCACTTGCCCCTCACGTGGGGTAAAGCAAATTAAAGGGGAATAGAAAATTGAATGGTCATGCAATATGTTTGTGCTGTATAGGTAAGAATTGTAATTAATTTTGGAATGAGCAATAACGGGTAAATATTTTGGTCTTAATGGGCATTATGCGTCATTTCCTCTTAATTAAAAGGAGGGACAAGACTTTGCAAAGTTAGCCTAGATGTCCAAATTTTCTAATTTTAAATAGCGGGATTAAAAGTGGCTATTGCTTCACTTGGCCCGAATATTGTCTCCTAAAACATATTAGACTTTTTAGGCAAAATGGCCTCTGGGCTACTTAAACAGAAGTTGCATCTGTTTTTCAGAAGCACATAATTCAGAAAATAAAATACAAAAGTAATACCTGATCACCCTCAGCAGGTCTTGGTTCATCACCACAGCTTTCAACAAACTTCTAGAAACAATCTTTTTCCTTCTTCATACAGCTCATCATTGAACAAAATGTGAGTAAAACAGCAAAAGACTTTATTAAAATGCTCTTCGTTTCATGAAAAAAAGTGATAAACAGCTAAAAACTTCATTAAAACACTTTTCTTTTCATAAATTCATGATTTAAAGCGAACGTTTGGTATAATAATCTAGGGCTCAATAGTTTTCAATAAAATTGAAGTATCATGAGCCTTTAACTCTACCACAATTAGTATAAAGTATTAGTACATGCTTGAGAACTACTCAATCTTGTGGCAAAAGAAAATTTTCTATCATGCAAGGGCTGTTGATGAAGCAGAAAATTCCCTAAGCAGGAATTATTTATCAACAAAATAACACATATTTAATGTTTTTATTTCCTACTGTTTATTTTATAATAAGTTAATTTACTCCCCCTGTACTCCACATTTAAATATATGAAAATGGCCCTGCAAATGTGTATTGCTAAAGTGAAAACGATTTTATATAAATAAGGGAGAACCCCGTATACAAGCAGTATACCAAAAAAAGAGGAGAACATACACCAAACTAACTACTGCAGTAAATAGTTAAACTAAGCAGTCACCCTTGATGGTTCAGGGCTTCAGGCACAAGGGTCTGAAAATGGATATCTGAAAGTTCTTACCTGTAATCCGATTTCTCAATCAAGCATTATCACCTTGAAAGCAAATAAAATGTGTCAAGTTTAGGGAGGTCCCGAGGTATATTGCCTTTAGAAAACTGTTATTATAGCAGATGCTCGTGCAGGTAAAGCAGTTCTAACTGACCATAGGAAACTTTGAGCATCGATATACATTACTTTTCAGGGCATCAAATCTATGTTGTTATGATCATTCACTTTGATAGGAAAAGCATGTGGAGTGTCAAGATCTGACTTGAGTAATCTAGAATTGGAACTCTTTAACTCACCATGGTTAATCATGCCCCAGCACAAGCAGAGACAAGATGTTGAATTAATCGACAAAACAAAAAGTATGAGAAGAAAAAAGCTAATAGAAGGAGATAATTACATAAAAAGAGAGCACAATTTCACTACCAACTAGAAAAAAGAACACAAGTCATGAGGTATATCTGCTCCTGAGTTTGCAGAAAAGAGCTGCAAAATTTCTGAAAAGACTAGGCACTCTACTTGTTGCTGCGGATTCTCAAAGACAGAGCTCCCCTGAATATTAGAATGTGACCTTTGTTTCTTACAAGAGGAGGAACTGGCTTCATTGGTCACGGAGTCATGGTGTTCACCATTGTCATATCTGCTCCTCCTTATCCCAATGCAATGTTCATCTTTATACAACAAACGAAATCCAAACTCCTTCATTTGTCCAGAAAAAGATAACCTAATAAGCCGAAAGTCATTTGGTGTTTTTCCATTTGCCTTAGATGTATCCCATAAGTTAGCAAGAGGTACCAAGGAAAAATGAATAGTAGATTCTCTATCAAATTGTGGATGGTTGCATAAGGCAAGTTTCTGAGATATCCACGACACTCCATCATCACATACGGGAAACAATTGAGCTGTGGTTTCAATCAAGGTGCCAGAATAACATACAGCAAATCCCAAGAAGTTATCGCGTACATACCAATTTTCAGGCAAATTGACGGATACACTTCTATCCATTCCTTGATAGTGGAACCAACTTGGGATCTTTTTCTGAGGATGCACAATGGTAAGAACTCTTTTGGACAAGGAATCTGAAGCAGAGACGTCATGCTGCAAGGAAGCGATATTCTGAAATAGGGTATGTGCAAACAAATTATAGATTGAATCATTGTAAGCATCATCCTGATCATACAGTGGTGTGAATATCAACTGCTGTAATTTCTTCTTCTTTCTTACTAAATTATGAATACTTTTCAGAGCCATATGACAATCTGCATGCAATGCATCTAATTCTGGTGGAAGTTCTGGGAGCAGCGTAAGACAATTGCACTCTGTTAAGTCCAAGGATCGAAGGGCACCAAGTTGGGCTATGCTTCGAGGCAAATGCTCAAAATTATTTCCTCTGAGATACAATTCTTTTAAAGAGGATAAGGATCCAATGTCTTCCGGAAGTCCTCCATCTATTAGATTGCAGTAACTGAGATTCAAAATTTCCAATGAGTGTAATCCTTCAGCCACTGGAGAGAACACAAAGCACACTCCATCTTCGAGGCCTACTTCTGATTTTTGTTTTGCAAAACTCAAGAATTTAAGCTTGTTCAACCGGACAACGGTCGGCGGAGGTTGTGAGATTAGAGTATCTCTGGCATCAAGCCGCACCAAGTTTTCTAAATCCCCTATAGCTTCTGGCAAGGTTTCAAGTTTTGAGCAACATGACACATCTAGCTCCACCAAGTTTTTCAACTTACAAATACTGGTCGGAAGTGTTACAAGATTTTCTAGACCTATAAAACCTAGATTCCATATCACACTGTCTAGCATCTGAATCTGTAACTCCAATTTCATGCTTCCGAGGATTTCTGGAAGATTTTCTAAACTAGAGCAATCTTGTAGAGACAGATATATAAGAGATTCCACGTTGATACATGGAAACCTCTTAAGGCGTCTACAATTCTTCAAATTTAGCCAAATGAGTTTTGTGGAACATCCCAGGGAATGGTGAACCTCTTCAAGATTACTACAACATCCTAGATCCAAATACTCCAAATTAGGCATCCCCGTGAAATCTGGTGTTTGCATCAGGCTTTTAGAGTTACTGAGATCTAGCTTTCGCAGAGACGGCAAATGCTGTTCAGAATACAGAAAGGAAGAGATGGACAAACAACAACAGTCAGATAAAAGAATTATCATAAAATTAAGGTACTCCCCTTTGGCTAGTGGGATATCTATGAATGTAGAAATTATTTTGTTTCTTTTCTTTTTCTCATTTGTATTTGTGGACATCAAATGACCTCTTTTTTCTGGAATTTTAAATATTGCTGCTAGTGTTCCTAAAATTTATAGAATTTTACTACCTCAGACTAGGAGTGGCAAACGGGCGGGTCAGGTCGGATATGGTTCGGGTCGAAAACGGGTAATAAAAACGGACAAATTATCCAACCCGACCCATATTCAATACGGACAAATTGTCATTCTAGAAAATAATTGTCCAAAATGAACTCCTTTTGTTTTAATAAGTATTTCTTCCGTCCCACACTAAATACAACCTAGGATGAGATTCATATCTTACTAGGAAAATGCTTGAATGAGTTTTTTAAATGAGCTTCTCATTAGTTAAAACGATGATCGGGAAGATTTGGGAAAGAAAGACATAAAGGTCTTATAGTAACAATCTAGAACAACCCAAAGTAATATAAAATACATAAATTTGAGCTCTTAGAATTAATTTCAAAAAATTCATTCATAATTCTAGGACAAGCCAAAATAGAAAGTATCCCATATTAAACAGAGTGAAAGCAATAATATTTGCTTAATATCACTATATTAAAGGAAAACGATAATTATAGAGAAAAATAAAAATAAAATAGAATTAAGGTAATGTACCTTTGTTCCCATCCATAAATGACGCAGTGAACTATATGACATTTCAAGATGAACAAGCCTTTTGGGTTCAAAATTTTCTGGCAATGACTCCCATGGATAGTAATTCCAGAGAAACCAACGCAAGTTGTTGGGCAGGTAGTCAATAGAGCCATCATGGGCGCACGATATCTCGATGTTTAATATCCTCAGCCGTTTCATATTTTCCATGGACCTTTTGTTAAAGCATAGTTTTGGACAATAATGAACCCAGATTGTTTCAATTGCTTTGGTCCCCTGTAGAAAGATCATTAGTCTACAAACTATAACTTCAAATGTCATCTGCATGTCAATATTACTACTTTCTCACTCCTTGCAACGCCATATTTTGTACTATTTATTGTTGCATTTGAAGAGCTAGCACCACCAAAAATAATAATTAAGGTTCACTATTAGCCTAGGTCTTTTTTTAAGAAATATGTTGCTGAAGAGAAACACGTTGTAAAATTAATTCTATAATTCTACTTTCTAATAGTCTATTTTTTGAGAAGTTCTTAAAGTCAAGTCTAAAAGTTTTTCATGTAGTAATAGAGCGACTTTTTGATTGAAACGGTACCAAGAAATTGTAATTTCCTTAAATATAAAATATAATCTGTGGTAAAGAAATTCCTAATTGGGTTATTATGTACAAAATGTTATACAAATTTCAAGAAACTGGACTAGAGAGATTAAGTGGCTACTAGACTAATTCATGGCTTAATAACATAAGAAAAATGATTTAGGCAGCATTAATTAAAATGGATACTTGACGAAATAGGCAGTGTTAGGCAATGAATTTTACTTTTGCTTCTCCTACTAAAGTAAACAACTAAAATGACTTGCATGTGAGAATACGAAGTAAGAGGAACAAATAAATGGATTGGAATATGAGAACTAGGAATTGAATATTATTGCATTATTTGGCCTACTTACCGTATTGTTGACCATTACTTCTTCGAAATCTTCAGCGACCCATAGTCTGCTACGTTCTCCCGGATCCTTTTGCACGTTTACTATATATTTACCCATATCTTGTATTAAGTCATGCATTTGAATCGTATCATATATAGAGATGAAGACAAGAGATTTGTCAATCAGGACACGCAATCCGATATCACCTCCAAAATCACAGCTCTCAAGTATTTGCATGATGTAATCTTTTCTTTTCCCTCGTAAGAAGCATGCTATATCTAGAAATATCTCTTGTTGTATGGGCTCCAACCCATCATAACTAATTTTGAGCTTGTCAATAATTTCTGAATTACAATTATTTTTCATTTGCTTTACAACACTTTTCCATTCAATTATATCCCTTTTATGTAAGAAAGAACCCCACACTTTCAGGGCTAAAGGAAGACCATTAGCATGACTTACTACCTCCAAAGTTAGCTTCTCAAAACACTCGTCTGGAACTTCTTCTTTGAAAGCATATTGATTGAACAATCGAATAGCATCATGTTCAGGTAGTGTAGTCACTTCATATACTATATCATTCTTCCCTATCATATGCTTGTCTCTAGTTGTTGCAATAATTCTACTGCCATTGCCAAACCAACCAAGATCCCCAGCTAGGTAATCCAAATGATCTTTGTGATCTATGTCGTCAAGCACAATTAATACCTTCTTAAAACGAAGTCTGCGAGCCAACAACTGCTTTCCGTCCTCCTTATTATAAGCGCAATTAGCATTTTCTCTTAACAGTTCAGAGAGAAGGATACTTTGCAAAAAGTGAATTCTACATTTGTTCTCTTTGACATCCGCAAGGAAACAAGCAACTTCAAATTGATATGAGAGCGTATCAAAAATGGCTCTTGCTATTGTCGTTTTACCGACTCCTCCCATGCCCGAGATTCCCACAATCCGAACATCATTGGTTTTTATGTCTAACAAGGAATTTACTTCTTCTAAATGAGTATTTATTCCCACTACATCTCGCAAATAAGAATTACTCTTGCATAATTTGGGCGAAATTTGGCCAACAATCTGTTGAATATTCTCTGATTCAATCCTACATAAATAAGAAGAATAATTGTGGATACGCATAAGACAATCAAGTATTATAAGTATTTGATACTGTTATGAGCAATATATGATAAAAAGACTAAGAGCCCTTTTGCTTAAGTAAATTTAAATAGAGTTTAAGCATCAAGTGCTGAAAAGTAACCTTTAAGTGTTTGAGCAGGCTTTTTTCAAAAATCAGTTACGTGTTAATGATAGAAATGCTAAAACGGGAAGTAAACTATTGAAGTGTTTGGTTAAAAAAAAATGATCATAAGAACATTTCATGTAAAATCACTAAAGTATCCTTAAATTCATAAAAAAATAAATTAGTACTTGATATTAAACTTGGATGAAAATTCGAATCGGAAGTTGTTTGTAAACACATAATTGCGGAGTTAATGTTGAGAATTATTTGTCCTACAGTAGTGATGCTGAACGAAACAGAGTGATCAAGACATTCCACTAATATGGATTATCCTTGATAATAATACACTGTAAATTAATATTTAGTTTTTTAAGACACCTTCTAACCATCAGCTTATATTTTTATATTACTAGTCTTATAGTACGCATGTTGCGCGTAAACTCCTTTGATTATCTTTAAGAAATCACATAAATATCATGGACCAAAATAAATCCTTTCCCCCGACTCCACTTGTGAGATCACACTAGGCTTGTTGTTGATGTTGTTGTACAATCATTCATGGAAAAAAAGAATTTGAATTTATGTATTGCTTAAAAAACAGAATTAAAGTGTAAAAGCACAGTGGACAATGCCTTAAAACTCATATGAATTCCCTTTACAAATAATGATAGTGTTTTTTATTATAACAATTACAAGTTGCTAACTTTTACTACATTAGTTTTGATTTCAGATATAATAAAGAAATAGCAAACTAACTATTGGTTCTTTTTTTTCTTTTCCAATACCAAATTATCTATTATATTCATACAATCCTATATATGAAATTATAGTTTTTACTTATTCTTTGTGGACTTTGTCGTTTTTGGTTTTCTTGTTTTTTTTTTACAATTTTTTATATTATATAATTCAAATAAGGAAGAAATTTACATAAGATATTCAATATTCAGGGAGCACATTAGCTCCAATACCAATTGGTCCATTAGATTTCAATGGTAGCCCGTAGCCCTAATGACTGCCACGCCACTGTCAAAAAATTAGATGGTCTGGAATCTTGATGCTCTCTTTTGCTTTATGTTTTCACAAATAATTGTCAAACATATGTATTAACATGACAATATTGAGGATTATTACAAAAAATACCATTTGTGTATTGCAACTAAACTCCAAACTATAAAAGGGATAGACAAATAAAACTGTTTTATTAAAGGTTTGAATTTTTAAGTTCAAATACTTTTTTCCCTTAAAAATTGTAGTAGCGTAGAATTTAGTACCTATGGAGCTGAAGAAGAAAAAATAATTCTTTTGCTTTTTTATTTTTCAAAGCTAGGTTATTGAAATCTTTAAAATTATACTTATTAATAAAGTTTAACCAAAAAAATATTTCCTAATAAAGTTTTTGCAATTGAAACAAAATATAAAGTTTTCCACTCTTACTACATGTTAAAACTTTGTTTGGTAATTGTTTGTGAAAAGTATAGAGGAAAAGATATCTAGACCGTCTAATAATTTAATAGTGTCGTGGCAGTCACTAGGGCTATCATTGAAATCTAATGGAGCTATTTGTACGGGAGCTAATCCTCTAACTAATACTAATAGTTAGATCTTTATAACAACCTAGTATAGTTTCACAAGTGGAGTATGGGGAGAGTAATGTATACGTAATCTTTATACATTTCAACTAAGGAAAGATTTAATGCACAAAATTTAGTTGATTTAAAACTCTTTAATATTTGGGGAATACTTAAATGACAATTTTATCAAATGTGAAATCTATATTTTAAAGGGTAAAAAAGACGAACGATATTTGGTAATATAGATTTAGATTAGTTATTCCCCAAGACAAAATTTTCTTAACAGAATAACAGATAACAAGAAATGCATTTGCTAGTTGACATGAGATGGCTGAAAAGGCAAAACAAATGCAGAGGTTCCAAGTTAAGACTTTCGGCAAAATGGGTCATTTGCAAGTAGAATTAAATATAAAATTAATTGCGTTTAAATCGTTATGTGAAACAATCTTGACAGTCTTCTCTTCGTAAGCCACCCATAACAATGTATTTCTTACCACTAATCTCGATTTATTGTTTTGGCTTAAAAGTATTTGTTTTAAAAGCACTTTTTAAGTGTACCAAACACCATAATACCCTAAAAAGTACTTAAATCATACTCTTGAAGAGCTAATTGGAATATTATCTGTGTAAGAAGTTTGTCAAAGGCTTCGGCAAAGCTCTCCCTCTGGTTTCGGACTTCTGATGGGTCCACATCATAGAAGACCGGTATGACAGTTTGTCCAAATTCATCCTTGCATTCCATGATCTTCACTAGCTCATCCAAGCACCACTTGGATGTAGCATAATTCTTTGAGAAAATGATGATGGCAAATTGAGACTCTTCGATAGCTTTCAAGAGTTCTTCTGAGATTGACGCGCCATGCTCCAATCTTTTATCATCTTTAAAGGTGAATATTCCCCTGTTTCTCAAACCTTCGTACAGGTGACTTGTAAACGTTCTGCGAGTATCTTCACATCTAAAACTTAGGAAGACATCGTACTTTCCACCGAGGACATTACTGTGAATTGTTGGGATTTTAAGTATTTAATGATATATTAATGCTTAAAATGGGTGAATGGGAAATGGAGGGGAAAATAAAATATTTGAGTTTCCCTCCTTAATTGTCCCACATAGGAAGAGGAAAAGACTTTTGATGGGTATATAAGCAATTGCTCTTCTTCTAGCTAATAAAGAGTTGAGAAGAAAGCAAGCCTCGCGTCGTCGTCGTCGTCGCTCGCCTCGGCCTCGGATTTGGTCGATCGAGAGATTATTTTTTGGACCAAATTTATTTGTTAATAGTAAATATTAACAGAAATGTTATTAAATATTTGTTTTAATAACAAAATATTAATATTAAAATAAATATTAATATTAAATCCATTTCAGTTATTATCCAGAATTTAGTTTTCTGTTTTGTAACAGAAAATTAACTACCCTTCAATTTTCCCTCTTTA
>ML299712.1:25496-68803 GCA_005239495.1 Nicotiana undulata | reverse complement strand
GGGGGGTTTCAGTTAGGGTGGGAAACCAAAAAGGAACAAGGATCACTTAGTTGAAGCTTACTTGAGTAATGATGCCAATTTTGACGGAGTGCAATCTTGAAATAGAGCTTCAGGGATTACAGCTGAATCCAAAAGAATATTTGGAAGAGAGATGTATGGTATAATAGCTTTGTATCGTATAAATAATTCTGTCAGGAGATGGGCTCGATACGCAACAACACATGGCAGTCTTGCAAGCTGCATTTCCATCGCAACTGTACCAGAAGTGCATAGTGCTACACTGCTTGCCTGCATTATGCAGAAACACAGTTCATGTTACCACCTACACCTTGAAACATGATGCAATCAACATATTCATGAATCATGAGACATAAAAGGAAAGGAAAGAGAAAGGACGTTCATACAACATCAACCCAGGAATTATTTCCATGTTGATTTAGTCATTCATACTTTCATAGGGTATGTTATTTCTTTACGGGAAAGATGATTAAAGGGCAGAAAAGTTGAGGGCCATAGGCTATGTATATCTCCCTCAATAATAATAAAAAATGCACTAAAGTTTCATTTTGTGATAAAAATTTAGATAAAAAGGAAAAACTAATCATAGTGACAGAGCACACAATTCACACAGAATCCAATACCAACAACTAAATTTAGGAAAAGTCTAGTTGGATAAAACACAAGATTGTCTGAAACAGATCTTGGAGTTGCTGCTGGCACTTAAAACATACCTATAGCTTGCCTAGTAACTAAACCACATAAACTCTTTGAATAACTGGAAAAAATGAAACGATTTGAAAAAAGAAACTCATAACAAGCATAAAGTACCTTTCACTTGTTCTGGAGTTTTATAAATATTTTTATTTGTTCTGGATTAATAAATAACTGCAGCAACTCTGGCAGGAGCTTAAAGATATACTACCTATTTATCAATAACAAAACTAGAACTAGAAAACATGGTAGCCAATGGCCAGCCTTTAGAAGCAAAAACTAGGTCAAGTGCCTGGCTCTTTCCTACTCACAGTGTAGCATACTCTCAACATTGTGAGGAACAATTAGATGCAATAAAAGATAGTAATAGATGCTAGTTTCCCATTGCAAGGCATATTGAGGTCTGCACCTTAAGAATACCATCAAGGGACTTGCACCATTTCCAATTACACCCTTTTTCCAATTCATTGTCATTTCGACCACAGTATATCCCAAAACAGTTATTTTTTCTACAATACTGAACATACAAACTTTTTTCTAAGCCCAAAAAGTTCATAGCCGGAATAGGAAGCATAATTCTAGTCCTAGCTACTTCACTACAACATGTAAAGATACAAGATTCAAGGCCTTACACTAAATGAATTGTATTTCATCCGGTGTGATCCTCCAGGAACCAATACAACAGATGATGGCCACTTACAGACAGCTTTACTAATGTAATCTTCCACATGTTGATTAGGTGCCACATGAACTGCTGTTACCAAGTCCGGAAAATAACCTTTTAATTGTTCCAAAGTGCTTGAAAATATGGGAAACATTCGAGTAACTTCCTGTAATCTACTTCCAGGAAGCAAGGATATGACTGGCGATCCTTCAAATTAAACTAACAAATACAATTAGAAAGTTGGCAAGGAGAAATGAAATTGAAAGCTTAGCACAGCCAACCCGATGAAAAGGAAATCAATATCCTTTTTTCAGTAAGCCACTGAGAAGGAGACACAGATATTCTGACAGATATGAAGTAAATACAGAGAACAAGATCTTGCATTGTTGGATAAATGACAAATTACAGCAAAAGCATATAAAATAATATATATACATATATATAAAGTATATATTGTTCATACAAATTGAAAGTTTTGTACACATTAAACACCACAGTACTTTCATCACGGGTTTGAAACATGGCAATACTATGCACAAATATAATCTATTATGATACATCATATACTTTCTAGCAACAAAATATAAAAAGCTAACATACCTGATGATATTCCATAATCAGTTAGAAATGCTTCGGCATTTCCTTGAATTCTGTATCTTCTTTTTGTGGCGTCCTTCCCCTAAAATTTGAATATCAGACTACATTACGCCATTACACTATATAAAATTTCCACTGTTCCAATGGTAGAATAACTTTGAGGGTGTTTGAAATTGGCTTATTTTAAGTGCTTATTGGCTTTTAAGCACTTTTCTAGTTTTTGCGGTGTTTGACAATGATAAAAAGTACTTAAAAGCACTTACTTCTAGGCATGAAAAGTAGAAAAATAATTCAAAAGCCAAAAGTTGGGTATTACCAACTTATGGCGTTTGGCTTTTAGCTTATAAGCTACTTTTTAAAAGCCAATCCAAACATCCTCTTTGTTGCCTGCTTGTTCATATTTCTTAGCATTTCTCTTCTCTTTGCTCCCCTGGTCGGATTCACCAGCGTAAATACATGATTAATTTGTGAGTTGTTAATTGACAAAACAGAAAAATTTCCATTGCAAAAGCTAAACACCATACTTTGATGTGAAAATGGCATTATCAAGGAATCACTCTATCACACCAGGAACTTACACAGACATTTTTAGTGGATAGTTTCTTGACAGGAAAGAAATTCTATCAGACAGTGAAAGCATAAAGTTAGCAAAATGGTTTCTTGGAAAGAAAGAATATTTGCATGCTCGAAAGCTAAAAAGCCAGACACTGGTATAACCAGGCATTATTTTGAATGACGAAGAAAGCATTACCACATCTGTAGTCGTTACTACAGCTTGTCATGTAGCAAATGTAGAACAAAACACAGATCAAAATACTGATTTACCTGGAATTCCGAAATATCTTCAAGGGTGGGATGACCAACAAAGGTTGCTGCTAGGCCGTTTAATCTACATACTTCTGCCTCAAAAGGAAGAATGCATAACACATGATCCACAAACCGAAGAAGCCCTTTTAGTCTCGCTTCACCACCTTTCCAAGCCCAAAATGACGGTGATACATAATGGAAGTGCAAAGGGCTAACCACCCCCTGTTGAACACAGGTAGCTGCAAAAAGTTTTTCCCAGTGCACAAGGAAATCGCGAGAAATCTCTTTCGAAATCACAAAAGCTACAGAACATTACCCCTCAAATGCTTTAAGAAACGGAAGGAGAATCCTTTAGAGTCTACAGTGAGTACGATATGAGGCCTAAAAGAAAGAGCAGCTTCTATGGTTTGTTTCAGCCTAACCTGCCATTTCAAAATTCAAATAAATTCCCGATTTCATGCATGAAAAATCATTATTTTTTACTTGGAAAAACTATAACTTTATTTTTAGTACGCAAAAAATTCAGAATTATTCATACTCTAAATTGATTAAGATATGGCAGCAACTCCCAAATTCCCATTACTGCAATATCCTCCATTGGGAACAGAGTATTCAACCCTTGCTTACACATCATCTTCCTGGAAAACATACACAGAAAGAATAATGATAATTAAAGGGGTTGACAACTTGACTAAATTATGGCTGCCAGTGGCGGATCCACATGCACCAAAGGGATTCACGAAAATTGCAGTGTATAGCTTGGTAATTTTTGTAAAATATGTATATGTATTCTATGTAATGACAGCCCTTGACTTCTCAGTGAGTTTACTTCTTTATATTTTGACTCCCCTTAATGAAAATCTGGCTGCTGCAACTTTTGTCTAGTGAAAAACATATAATAATTTCAAGTTTCAATTGTAACTTTAAAATATGACTAATAATTAGAAAAAGGGGGGGAAAGGTTACCCTCCAACACCAGCAAAACGGACAGGCAAAGGAGAAAGCTTTGTTAGAGAATTCATGACACGGGAACCAATTGTATCACCAGAAACCTCGCCAGCAACAATGAAGACCCTGAGTTCTGCATCTTTTGAAGCCAAATCAACTGCACTTTTACTCATTTGCCGCATCAAGTTTAGGTTTATTTCAGTATTCGCATTCCAGATTCTTCTAATAATCATCGAAAAATACTAATATACAAAAAAAGAAACCCTTAATTAGGAAAATATTAAGTAGTTAATGAAATGGGAATTTAAGCAAAGCACTGAACTTGTAGTATTTTCTTCTTTTGTCTGGCAAATGGCACGGGCTGCTCACTCTCTTCTTCCCCTTTTTTCTTTTCTTTTTCCCACTCGCTGTTTCCTTTCTACTTTGATGATTCGGGTCGGTAAAAGGAAGCGGACCAGATGAGCTACACCTCGCATAAATCGTTTTTTTCTTATAATTACACTAAACACCCTGTAATATGATTCTATTGCGGATATAGTTTGTATTTTATCCAAATCCTACAGTATACCACCCCATATAAGGTATATCCATAATTAAATATATTAAGATATAATTATTTTTAGAAAAATAGAAACAAAAGTTCTTTGTATTCTTATAAAATTTCCATAGTATGAAAGATTTAAATACTTTTATAATAATATGAATAAAATTATTATGTTTAAAATCGGAGTTTTCATTATCTATTGCTATTGGTCTCTACTCTCCCATAAATAAGCACAAAAATAACAGAATCTATGCACTAAAAAGAACAAAAACAAAATACTCCGTGACCAATGGTTTGAATCAATTGGCATGTCCAAAGGTGTTGAACGTAAGCTTGGATAATTGACACAAATTGCCCAGTAATGGTTGGTCTTAGTCGAATATCTAAAAAATAGTGATATTTAAAAAATTATTCTGACTCGTACATAAGTATTATTCTTTAATGTTTTTCTATTGAATTGGTAGAGGTTATGTTATATTTACTTTACTTATATGTTAAGTTGTTTATCGAAGTCTACCAGATTACTATAATTTTACTCTTCAGAGATTTTTCTACCGGATGGATAGAGTTTATGTTGTATTTATTCTAACTATCTATTAAGTTTTTCATCAAAGTCTACTTGATTGGCATAATATTTTTTGGGTTATTTTATAAATTTTTCTTCGAATTTACAATTTCAGTTTCGATCAAATCACCCCAAAATTTGTTCCAAATGATCTCAAGTTTGAAACAAATCTTCCATATACCAACACAAACAATTCATAATCACCATTTATTCCAATAACACCAAATCAAACAAACCTACTTTGTCTTCTTCAACATGTTTTAAGGCCTAATTAATGGAGTTTGAACATTTTACAGTATATCACTAAATCGTTATTTGAACTAAAAATTTAAGCATAAATTATCAATATTCAAAATATTTTTTAACATCAATGGATTATTAACCTTCTGCTTTCCACCATCAGACAAGAACTTTAACCTTTAAAATATTTAAGAACTATGGTATTTAAGTAAAAAAGGAGACATTCCACCAAAGCCAATCCCCTTAGAGGACGTGCCATGCAATTTTTGTAAAGACGAATTTTCAGAAACCACTATAATTTAGAGACTATTTACTTGGCACACTACAATTTCCATATTTACTAGAGTCTATATTTTCTATCTTCGTGCGCCTAGATAGACTGTATCAATGAATACCATTTTGGTGTATTCCAATGTATTCAATTTACTATGTTTAATTTGGTCGTGTTCCAAAATTTTAAAAAAATACAGTGGTATTTGATTGTATCCAATTCACAACATTCATTCGTACTATTTTTACACTGTATTAGATTAGACTGCATTCAAAAAATACAAAATTCAAAAATATATAGGAGAAAATACAAAAAGAAAGCCTCATTCGAAATACAAAAACATATGCAAAAATACAAAAAGATAACACTGCATTTACACTCCAAAAACACAAATACAATCAAATATGCCCAGATCTGAGAAATACAAGAAATAAAATACTCAGATCGGAGATACACTTAGACCTGAGAGAATACACACAGATCGGAGAAAATCTGGTCGGTTGGCCATGGATTTCGGTTAGATATGACGACGACGCTGGAGGTAGTGACGAAATCGATCTGGAGTTTGAGTTTTCCAGCGGGTTGCAGTAATGAAGGCAATGAGCAATTGTGAAAATGAGGTTGAAACAACATTGTTGGTTTGTCGAGAACAAATTCACTGAATGGTTTTGGAAATTGATTACACGCCATTCCTCTTCTAAGAAATTGAGGGACATACACGCCATTCTTCTTCTGTCACGATCTAAAAATCACTAGTCGTGATGGCACCTAACTCGATCTGTTAGTAACAGTCAATATAATCCAAATAAAATTATAGAAAATTAGTGAAAATCTAGACATTTACAATTTAACCCAAGAACTAGTAGTGCGAATCACGAGCTTCTAAGACTTGGATTTACAAAGTTGATACAAATAATTACATTGTTTGAAAATTACATAAACATATTAACAAAATCTAAAGCTACCAAGGACAAGTGGCAGCTATATCCGAAATGCACAAATATCTTCAGGTTCAGCTCCCGGCATCACCATCAGCTCCGCTCCAAAAATCTGGACGCAAGGTGTAGAAGTGTAGTATGAGTACAACCTACCACATGTACCCAGTAAGTATTTTGTCTAACCTCATCAAAGTAGTGATGAGTATTTTTATTTAAAATATGTTAAGCAATAAAACCCGTACAGAAAACTAGCAATAAAACTATACTACAGTATAACAGAATAGAGTATACGAAACAAATGTACAAAACAATAACAGAGTACAAGAAGAGATCACAATTCAACAGTTTCCAATATCCTGACCAATCATTTCCTTAGAGAGAAGACCAATAAACCACAATAGTCACCCCACAACTTTCATAGCGTGAGGAATATACTTTGATATCAAGACAATTGCGCGGCAACACCCTTCGTTCATTTATCTCATCCTCACAAAAAATACGTAAAACAGTACCAACCTGATGGCAGAAATGTCGATAACAGTAATGACAAAGTAGAAAGTACGCAAGTAGCAATAATGAATGATAATGTACATAAAGGAATCAGTAACAGACTAGGCGGAAAGCATAAAGGTAATGACAACAATTAGAAAAAAGAGTGTAACTTCAACTAACTAGCATGGTGGAGGCATAAATACAAATATAACGAATAAGAGGGGAACATATGAACTTTATGAGTTAATAAGTAGAAGCATGAATGACTAACATGGTGGAAGGTCTGTACTAAGTGCAACAAAATAGGTACGACAAAGAAGTAGTTATGACAACAGGAAGTAGGCATAGTATTTGCAAGTTTAGCAAGTAAAAGGTATGAGCGACACAATAACAAATAAGATAGAGAACAAGAACAGGGCATAAATGACAAGTCACATAAGAACCATAAATACGACAATGACAACTCAATGTAAAGGCATGAACGTATACATAAGAAAAAGATATCATAATATAATGCATGTTCCTCGTCCTCACCTGCACGAAAACACTCATCGTGCCATGTACTCATGATAATTTAAAGCATGATAATATAAATGAAATGGCACGGCATCACCCTTCGTGCTTTACACTCACATAACGTGGCACGACATCACCCTTCATGCTTTTACTCACAAATGATATGGTACGGCATCACCCTTCGTGCTTTTACTCTCAATAATATGGCACGACATTACCCTTCGTGATTTTACTCTCAATAATATAGCACGACATCACCCTTCATGCTTTACACTCTCTCTTGCATGATAATGTATATACAATGGCACGACATCACCCTTCGTGCTTTATACACTTCCTTACCCAGCATATATCAATGACAAACAAGGCAGGAAGCATAAATAACATCAAGGAAAGTGTTTAAACGAATATTCCAAATGAATCTCAATCACGACTTTCCAAGCCAACAATAGTTCAATAAGCCCGCAAGAACCTTATTATTCAAGTATGACAATAAATCTCACGAATGATCTACAACACAAGTATAGAATCTAGTGTCTCAAGAATATCGGTCGTAGCAAGGTATTAATGATTACTCATAGTGATGACCGAATTAGACACATCAATTATTCTCAGAATTCCATCAAATTTGATCAAGTATAATAAGTTAAGTCTTAGTTCCTAACATTTAATACTATGTTTTTAGTATCTACGAGTCAAGTAAGGCATGAAGCAAGAAGGTCACGTGATTCTACAAGACATAATTTATAACATAATTTACCCCCGAGCATGGTTAACCTTGGCACATGCATATATGTTCGTCACCTTATATATGTATCACCCCCACACGTAGCAAACGATGTCAAATAGTGGGAAAAATTCTCTCAACAAACTTAGACAAGACATTTACCTCAATTCGACTAACTCAATACTCAATTTAGATTTTCCTTTACAATTGACATCTGCTCGGCTCAATCTAGCTAAAGACGACTTAAATACATCACACAATGCAAGGGAAAACAATTTCAAATAATAAAGCTATGATTTTTATACAAATTTTAAAAAGTCTACCCCCAAACCCGCCCCGGTCAAAACCCAAGTCCAAGGGCAGGTCTTGACTACCCATAGCCTCACGAGTCCAAATACATATTTTGTTCAAATCTGAGTCCTATTGGACTCTCAAATCCCAAATTTTTATTTTTCCAAGCTTTGACCAAACACCTAAATTTTTTCCTAGATTCTCATGAACTTGATGTTAAATCTTATGCAAAATCATGAAATGTAGTTGAGAATTGATTAGAGTTACTTACCTAATGATTTGGTATGAAAATTCATTCACAAAATTGCCTCCAATTGAAGCTAGGGTTCAAAATATAACAAAATGAAGTTAAGTCTCATAATTTTCAGCTATTTCCAGGCTGCAGATGTCGCATTTGTGACATCGCGAACCCCGAAAATGCGAACAACTCATCGCAAAAGCAAACTAGAAGATTTCCAGATGAGGTTGCATGTGCGACCAAAGTATCGCAAATGCGAACAACCTACATATCGCAAATGTGAACAACCTACATATCGCAAATGCGATAAATACCTTCGCAAATACGAAGTTTGCCTCAGCAGCCCAGCCTCGCAAATGCGAGACTGCTTCGTAATTCCGATAGTTGCATTTGTGAAAAAAACATCGCAAATGCGATGACACCAGTACCAGCACTTAAAAATCATGAAAAATCATTATGAAACTCACTGTAGCCCCCGAGGCTCCAAACCAACTATGCATGCGGGTCCTGAAACACAATATGAACTCGCTCACGTGATCAAATCATCAAAATAACCTCTAAAAATATGAATCAGACGCGAAAACGCATGAAGATCAAAGTAAACTTCAAGAATTTCTAGAATCGCAACCAAACGTCTGAACCATATCAAATCAACTCCAAATGTCGCCAAATTGTGCGGACTAGTTCTACGCGACAAAAAGAACCTACTCGGAGCTTCAAATCATGCATAACAACCTCGAAATGACAAATCGCATCTCAAGTCAAAATCAATGAACTTTGAAACTTCAACTTCTACAACCGATGTCGAAACCTATCAAAACACGTCCAATTGACCGCAAATTTTGCACACACATCACATTTGACATTACTGACCTACTCTAACTCCCAAAATCGGAATCTGACCCCGATACCAAAAAATCTACTCCCGGTCAAACTTCCCAAGGATCCAACTTTCGCCATTTCAAGACTAACTCGACTACGGACCTCTAAATTACAATCTGGACGCGCTCCTGAGTCCAAAATCACCCAACTGAGATAACGGAACCAGCGAAACTCCATTACAAGGTCCAATTTTAAAAGTTCAAACTCGGTCAACACTTCCAACTTAAAGCTTAAATCTTGAAGTTCTTTCTTCCAAATCGATTCTGAATAACTTGAAAACCAACACCGACGATTTACGTAAGTCATATTACATCATGAGGAGATACTCGCCCTCAAACTACGAGCAAAGTGCAGATGCTCAAAACGACCAGTCGGGTCGTTACATATTCCTTTCTAGAGAGAAAATTGGAAGGACTTTTATGCGTGCGAAGAAGAATAGGACAGGTTAGCAAATTATTCTTTTGGTTAAATTCTCGACAAATTTGAGCTTCAAATGTCCAGATCTAGAGAAGTGAGGGAGAAGAACAAAATACAGGGAAAAGTTGAGAAATCAATTGTATATATTTATACTTTGCTATAAAAATATAAAAAGTGACTTCAAATAATAATATTTTTAAAGTGTTTTGATTTTTAATTAATAGGGTGCATTATTTGGTTATAGCACGAACATTTCCCTTTTTGAAATAAGCTTAGCGACCTATATTTTGGGTCCACCTTTGTATTGGCACTTAATGGAAGGCTTAGTCGTTGTTGCTTCAATTACCATTTTCCCTTTTGTAATTGTGATTGCAATTTTAAGACCTTCATTTTAGGTAAACTACCAGTTATGTCTGCCTATAAGCAGTTTATTATAAAAGTTGATTAATTTATAACGTATTACTAATATTAGCTAATTAGCTATTTGTAGCACAAAAAAAAAAGGTATAATTTTTACTTTCTTTTAAGTGGGTGTTATTATAATAGATTGGGTACATATTAAGGAGTTTGACTCTAAGTTTGGGATGATTTGGTGGAGTTTTGAGGTGGTTTGAATTAGATATTCAAAATAGAAGATGAACATGTAAAAGGTTATATATATCAATGTGTATCATTTGTGTGTCATATATGTATCATGTATATCAAATGTGTTTCACATGTATATCCATGTATACCTGTGTATGAGATGCATATATGATACTGTTTGATACATGTGCCGCAGAAGAATCTTTTAGACTCGATTTTAACTACGGATTTTGATACCAAACACTTTCAATCTTGCTCAAATTTTGCATATTGCCTCATCTATATGATTTCAATGAATTTCAATCATAGCCATTGAAAAAATTCTTTTTCTTGTCATTTTATTAATATTTTATATCACTGGTAATGAATTTTAATTCCAAACTAGTCTAACTCGCCTTCAAACATCGTCAAATCTGTATATTGCCTTATTTATGTATTTTCAATGAATTGTAACAATACCAATTGAAAAAACGGAAAAGGGCCTCAATTGCTCCTAAACTATCAGATTTGGTCTAAAATTGCCCCCATCCACCTTTTGAGCTAAATATGACATTTCCGTTAATGTTTAGGCTCACAGCTGCCCCTATAGTTAACAGCCCAGATCCAGTTAAAAAATAATATTATTTTAAATGACATGATATTAAAATGTTGATTGATTTAAAACCCACCCAAAATATGCCTAACCCACCCATTCTACCCGACCCATCAGACCTTACCCATTAAACTCTCTAACTCAATCAATAATTTCTAAACCCAAAATCCCATTCCTCATAAAATACGGCTGGTAATCCATTCTCCTCTCTAAATTAAGGTTCTTTTTATTCTTCTCCTTCACAAGTCTGAAAATTAGAGTTCTTACTTTTTTTCCATCTTGTTTTAGCTTAAATGTCTGAATCTTCTTTTGCTTCTTCTCGTGATCAAGATGACAATTGTACATGTTATTTTGGATTGATTGCCAACCATTTTACTGCTACAACACCTTTGAATAGTGGTCGTAGATTTTATAAATGTCGTCATTATGAGACTAATGGTTATCATTTTTGGGAATGGCGCGATAAAAAAATTCCACCTCATGTTTTGATATTTATCCACAAGAAAAAGCTTTCATTGAATTCCCTTCGTTAAGAAAGGAACAACATGAGAAAGATGGTGGATGATATGGTTGTGGTAAAGATGCAGATTTGAATAACGTATCATTGGAGGAGAAAGTTTCAAACTTGGAGCAGAAATTGAAGCGATGGAAAAGACTTGCGACACACATTCTGAATCCTCAATTCTTGAAACATAATATTCTTTTTTCTAATTCCATTTCTCCCCTTTTGTTTCTTTGTGTATATACAATTTTTACCCTTTTTAAATTTTTCCTTGTTGGGCTTTTGGCTTTTATGCATTTGTGTTTTCGATGTGAGCTTACGTCCAGATAGTAGGGATTTGTGAAGATTGGTTTGCTTTCTTTTGGGATCTGAAAATAAAATCCCCAAAGAATTTTTTATTGCACTACGGTTCATTTACGCATTCAAGAACTCCTCGCCAGTCTCTTGCTCCGGCTCCGGCGAAATTGTTCATAAACTACGATTTCTTTGAACTGTTTATATCCCCCTGTTCTCTTGGTTCTGTGGGTGTTTGTGTGTTTTGCAGGTATCACTTTTGTGGTTGTTTGGTGGCGGTAGGGTGGTGCATGCGCATAAGCAGTAGAGCAACAACTATACACCGGGTTCCAAGCCTCGATAGCATACAAAGTCGAAAGTTCCAGGTTCTATTCGCGGCAATTGGTACCTCTCGCCTCCTATTTCTCCGTCTCCTGTGTTAATTACTTTGTTGTCATAGTATTTCGTACTAGTCTAGTCAGTCTAGTAGTGGGCTTGTAGTTACTATTTGCTTCATTTGTTGTTCTGTATGGTATTTTTTTCTTTTTCATTTTTAGACCTTCATAGGTATAGAGACTGTGGTTTGTAATGTCAGAGTAGGGTCATGTCCTCGGGGAGGTCGGGTGGTGGGGAGGGGGTAGGGCAAGGGTCAGGGGGTGGGACGGGGCACAAATGGGGTAAAGGGAACAAGGTCGCTTGTAGGTTGAGAATTGGATCGTGGAATATAGGGACGTTGACAGGTAAGTCTATAGAGCTGGCAAAGAGTCTCCAGAAGATGAGGGTCAATATAGCGTGTGTGCAGGAGACTAGGTGGGTAGGATCGAAGGCGAGGAATGTAGACGGGTATAAATTGTAGTTCTCCGGAGTCATGAAGGGCAAAGAACGAAGTGAGAATTTTGGTGGATAGGGAGCTCAGAGAGTTGGTGGTAGAGGCTAGGCGGTTGAATGACAGATTGATGGAGATTAATGTAGTAGTTGGAGGGAGCACTCTTAATGTCATTAGCGCTTGCGCGCCGCAAACGGGCTTGAACGAGGAGGTTAAAAGGCGTTTCTTGGAATTGCTAGATGAGGTGGTGTGGGGTATTCCACCTACAGAGAAGCTATTCATATGAGGGGATTTCAATGGTCATATTGGGTCGACTGATGGTGTCTATGGTGAGGTGCACAGTGGCTTCGTCTTTAAGGATAGAAACGGGGGTGGTACCTCACTGTTGGATTTCGCTAGAGCTTTTGAGTTGGTGATCGTGAACTCTATGTTTCCAAAGAGGGAGGAACATTTAGTTACTTTCCGGAGTATGGTGGCTAAGACTTAGATTGACTATCTCCTCATCAGGAGGTGTGATAGGGGGTTGTGCGAGGATTGCAAAGTGATCTCGAGTGAGAACCTCGCAACTCAACGTAGGATCCTAGTGATGGATGTCAGTATCTTGATGAAGAGGAAGACGAGGTTTGTACGGGGTCAGTCGAGGATCAGGTGGGGAGATTTTGTCTAAGGATAATGCACGAGAGTTGGAGAGGCGGCTGACGACTATGGGTGCTGGAAAAGTGGTGGGGACACTAGCGTTATGTGGACGGTGACGACAGATTGTATAAGGGAGGCATCGAGAGAGGTATTGGGAGTTTCGAAAGGTTACTCTGGCGGGCATCGAGGCAACTGGTGGTGGAATGACATGGTCCAAGGTAAAGTGGAAGCCGAGAAAGCGGCTTACATTAAGTTAGTAGAGAGCACCGACGAGGATCATATGAGAGCGAACAGAGAAAGATATAAGGAGGCTAGGAAGGAGGCAAAATTAGCGGTCATAGAGGCTAAGACTGCTGCATATGGTCGGCTGTATGAGGAACTTGGGGGAAAAGGTGGGGACAAGAAGTTATTTTGGTTGACCAAAGCGAGAGAGAAGAAGGCTCGTGACCTGGATCAAGTGAGGTGCATCAAAGACGAGGACGGTCGAGTATTGATGGAAGAGGCCCAAATTAGGCAAAGATGGCAATCGTACTTTCATAAAATTCTGAATGAAGAGGGGGATGGAAACATCGTGTTAGGGAAATTGGGGCACTTCGAGAGCCACCGCGACTTTAAATATTGTAGGCACATTAAGGTTGAAGAGGTCGTGAGTGCGATAGGTAAGATGAGTCGGGGCAAAGCGACCGGACCAGACGAGATTCCAGTAGAGTTTTGGAGATATGCGGGTAGAGCAGGCTTTGAGTGGCTGACTGGGTTGTTTAATCTTATCTTCAGGACGGAGAGGATCCCCGATGAGTGGCGATGGAGTACAATAGTTCCGGTGTACAAGAACAAAGGTGATATCTAGAATTGTAACAACTATAGGGGTATCAAGTTAATAAGTCATACCATGAAAGTTTGGGAGAGGGTGGTGAAAGGGAGGATAAGGAGGGCGATGTCTATATCGGAAAACCAATTTGGGTTCATGCCGGGTCGTTCTACTACGGAAGCTATCCACCTTATCAGTAGGTAGGTGGAATAATACATGGATAGGAAAAGGGATTTGCATATGGTGTTTATTGACCTAGAGAAGGCGTATGACAAGGTCGTCAAGGACGTCCTTTGGAGGTGTTTGGAGGTGAAAGGTGTGTCGGCGGCTTACATTAGGGCGATAAAGGATATGTATGATGGATATATGACTTGGGTTAGGAATGTGGGAGGTGAATCAGAGCCTTTTCCGGTGGTTATGGAGTTACACTAAGGATCTGCGCTCAACCCGTTCTTATTTGCCCTGGCGATGGACGCACTGACACACCATATCCAATGAGAGGTGCCATGGTGTATGTTGTTCACTGATGATATAGTTTTGATTGATGAGACTCGAGGCGGCGTTAATGGGATACTAGAGGTATGGAGGCAGCCCCTGGAGTCTAAAGGCTTCAAGTTGAGTAAGACTAAGACAGAATATGTGGAATGTAAGTTCAACGACGTGGCGGTGGAAGCGGGTGTGGAAGTCAGGCTTCACTCACAGGTCATCCTCAAGAGAGAAAGATTTAAGTACTTAAGGTCAATCATCCAGGGAGATGGGGAGATCGACGGGGATGTTACGCACTGTATTGGGGTGGGGTGGATGAAATAGAGGTTAGCGTCTAGAGTCCCATGTGACAAGAATGTGCCACCGTATAGAGCGGTGGTTAGATCAGCCATGTTGTATGGGGCTGAATGTTGGCCAGTCAAGAATTCACATATCCAGAATATGAAAGTAGCAGAAATGAAAATGTTGAGATGGATGTGTGGACACACTAGGCTGGATAAGATTAGGAATGAAGATATTCGAAGAAGGTGGGCGTGGATCCGATGGACGACAAGATGCGAGAAGCGCGATTTAGATGGTTCGGACAGGTGTAGAGGAGAAGCCTAGATTCCCTGGTTAGGAGGTGTGAGCGGTTGGCTTTGGCAGGTACGAGAAGATGTAGATGGCGGCCTAAGAAGTATTGGGGTGAGGTGATCAGACAGGACATGACGCGACTCCAGATTTTCGAGAACATGGCTCTTTATAGGAAGGTATGGAGGTTGAGCATTAGGGTTGTAGGTTAAAGGGTAGTTGAGCGGTTGGTTTTCCTCTTTGTACCGACGAGTATGACAGTGTTTTGTTTAGCATTGCTGGCGATTTATGTTGTGTTTCGTACTTTTGCATAATATTTGTGTTACTGTTTTTTCATTTATTTGCTATCTCTCACGTTGCTGATATTATTTTTGGGTTTTGCAATCACATATCTATTGTCTATGAGCCGAGGGTCTCCCAGATACAGCCTCTCTATCCCCTCTGGGGTAGAGGTAAGGTCTGCTTACACTCTACCCTCCCCAGACCCCACTAGTGGAATTTTACTGGGTTATTGTTGTTGTTATTGGAAAATGCTTGCGACATGGTCATGGACTATTTTTGCTATTTTTGTAGTTGGTAGAATGATGTACTGAAATTGGTGGCCTCTAATATTTTGCGATTGTTGATGAAAAATTCCAACAACTCTGCATATGTTTATGTTTCTTTTATGTGAATTAGTTAGAACTATACATGATGTCCTAGTTGTATTAATGATGGAAATTTAATATTAGTTGTTTAAACTGGTTATTTTGGTCGTTAAATGAAGGAAAGCTACAATTTTTTGTTGTTTCAATTAGCTCTTTTGGTTGGTTAATGAAGGAAATGTGCATATTTAATTGTTTAGGTTGGTTATTTGGGTTGTCAAGTTAATGAAATCTACAAATTCCTTGATTTGAATACTCTATTGATATTAATTAAGTCTATTACAATTAGTTGAAGTCTGTATATTTGATTTTAGCTTCCAGATGGCAAAAGTATAATTATAGATACTTGTATTTTCTTATCCTTGTACACTTCTCTTTGGTATGATACTACCTGATGCTAACGCTATTCATCCAAGAAAAATTGCCTGAACTGGACCTTTCTTTAAGATATACTGTCTGATATTACCTGAAAGTTTTATGGATTATGCTTGCAGAAAGGCGTCTTCAGTATGATGCTTTATTGTGTGAATTTAGTCTACTAGCAATGGTTGTCATCAATACACCAGGATGCTACTTGATAGAACTCATCAATATACCTGGATACTACTAGCAATGTGTGAACAATGCTATTTTCCTCAAATCCTTTATAATTGTATATGAGATGAATAATGATGCATGTTATTACGCAGGAAATAACAACACATGAATAGGGAATTACTACGGTTAAATACTTTGACTTCAGTCAAAGATGAAAATACGCTTTTATGCCTTATAAAGTAGTCACAGTCTCACATAGCGTTGCATCACAAGCATATCTATTGCTCAACATCTCTATATACAGTTCTAGATAGGAAGTTATTGGGTTCTTAGTACTCAACAGAAGGTACAAGAGCTGGATTACAATCCTCTTCTCCACCATTTGTTTAACTAAATTATTAGATCCTTTGACCAAAGCTATTTTTAGGAAAAACACGGGTTTCTGATAACCAAGGTAGAACTAATAATTGTAAGTAAATACGTAAATAGAAAATAATAAGATGCACAAAAAGTAAATGTATTGCAATAGTAATTCGAATGTCCTTTACAAGTTATATTTTCCTCCCTTATATAGGAAATTTCTTAATATAACGTCTACCATTTTCAGTGATTGAGCATTAATGACTAATTATGGCATTAATGTAATGTTACAATGAGTAACCGTAACTGTTGCGTAAAGGTTGTGTAACGTGTGACTCATTAATTGAAGATCTCCGAATCTGCCCTTTATTCCGCCCGGATTCATTCTGACCGTTTCTCTTCATCTTCTCAATCATGTTGAGATTCCTGTAGCTAATTACCTCGTGGGTATGCTGTGTCGTGCCTCTTTTCTTCGTACCTCTTCATAGAGTCCTGTCCAGCTGTCGTGTTTTCATTGCTCCACATAAATTGTTGAGTCATCAAGAATTACTACACGTGTGAAGCTCTTTTTTACCAATACAGATAGTCCCCCCACTTACCATTTATTTATCGATTAATATTTGGTAAGTGGATACTCATTTATGGCGGGAATATTTTGCCGCTGTTTCACTCGAAACATTGCATCCATCCCTGAACATTGGCGTCACTTTTCACTTCCATTTAATGCTTGTGCCACATGGCATTCCCGAATTGGTTCTGCAATTACTCAGCGCCTTTTAGGGCTTTTTGCGGCTGCATCAGTCACGAAGTGACACCTTCAATTATGACTTTCACGTCATTGTTTTTTCCCATTTTTGACGGTTTCCTTCGAGTATAAATACCCCTTTTCCTTTCTTTACTTTCACGAAAAACTTCTAACTTTCAAACTTTATTTGTAAAGAACTTTTTCTTGTCTTTGTAAATATGTCTTCTTCAAACCAATCTAAGAGAGTCATAAACGTAGATGATCTGACTCCCTCTTCTGCNCCCCCCTTCTTCTAGCTCTTTATCTTCTCCGAGGGCTAGGGCTTCTAGATCTTCGTCTAAAGGTAGAGAACATAGTGAACCTTTGCGTGGACCGAGGGTCAATGAAATAGTACCCGCGAAATTCTCTTTTGCTAGGGATAGTCAGGCCCTTAAAGATCAGCTTTCTTTATTGTCGTCTCTTGACAGTGCTGACAAGTATCCTACCCAGATTACTAAAGGTTTGATACCTCTTATTCGCAGGGACTGTTATTGGTAGTCCAATTATCTTGTTGTTGTTCCCAATAGTAATCAGAGAATAACCTCTTACTAGACTGGATATTCTTTTGTTTATACATATCCCTTCATATTAGGATTCAAGCCTCCCATCGACCCGATTATCATCGAGTTCTGTCGATTCTTTAAAATTTGCTTGGGATAAATCGGTCCTCTCGTGTGGCGAGTTGTTGCATGTCTTAGATACTTAGCTGATTTAGCTTCGGTCCCTTTCACCTTTCACTGTCTCATTCACCTTTATTCTCCTATGTTGTTCCGCCAGGGAGTTTTTACTCTCGCGGCTAGGAGTAAGAGAGTGTTAGTGACTCTTGAGGATGATAAAGATCGAGGTTGGTTTCTTCGGTATGTTGTTGTTCCTACTGCTGGTTTAGTAGGCGAAGAAAATCTTCCCTTCCCTGAGAAGTGGAATCTTGCACATGAGTACATTTTTTCTCACATTCATTGCTTTTTGTTTTAGATATTTTATCAATACCGTAACTGTTTCTTTCCTTTACAGCTATCATGGGAACCGTCGAGAATGTCTCCGGTTTCCTAGATTGGGTAGAAAAACTTTTGTTAACCGCTCCGTTAGAAGAATGTTCATGGAAGTACCTCTCCAGGAGGTTTGGTTGGAGAGTTAAGACTCACGGTAAGTGAAGATTTTGTTTTTACTTCTTCCCTCCTTTGAGCTTTATTTGACCCTTTTTCTTTTGACAGGGTTTCCTACTCGTGGAGTTTCTGTTGCGTCCGTGTCTGCTCCAAAATTGTCCTTGGCAAAGGCCCAGGAGATCATTTCAGGCTCCTCTTCCTCAAAGAGAAAAGAAAGTGGGTCAAGGACCTTGGAAGAGGATGAGGAAGAGGAGGGCTCTTTAATCCATAGGTCACGTAGAAGGAAGGTGGTCTCCGACGACGAGTCTGCACCTGTCATTGATCCTTCCGTTCTTGAAGCTGAATTTTCTGCCCCTGAGGATGCTACTCCCTCTCCCGTACGTGAATTTGTTGATCTTATGTTCCGTGAAGTTTCGGTTCTGTTGCTGATGAAGCTACCCTGACTATTTTCTCTCCTTCTACTCTTAGAGAACTTCTCTCTACTGCTTATGTTATTACTCTTTCTCCCATGGCTATTCCTGCTCCTGTCGTTGCTCCCTCTCTCGTGGCTCTTTCTGCCCCTCAGACTTCCTTGACTGTGGCTCCCGCATCTGTTCCTGCTTCCATGCCTTCTGTTGCAGAAGTAGGGTCTTCCAGCAAGGGGGAGATGAGGCAGGTGACGATAGAAGTTCCAGCAGTGGTAGCCTCTTTAAAAATTCTGGCCAGCCTCATGTATGGCTTAAACCGTTAATAGGTCCGACTGAGAGAGCTAAGTTGGACAACCACAATTCCCGTACATGTGCTAATGAGATTGTGCATACCTCTTTAAAGGTAAAATATACTTTCTTTCGTTCATTCTTGTATATGTTCTTGCTGTATCTAATTGATTTCCTTTTGTAGATCAATCTTATAGGAACAGAGCTTATGAAGAGGGTTTCCCATACAGAGCAGGAAGTAAAGGAGTTGCGTGTTGACGCAGATAATTGGAAAGATCAGTATGAAAGCTTACAACTCGACATGGAAGCTGTGGAAGAAGAGAAATTTACCTTGGAGCATCAAGTGAGGGTCATGACGGCAGAGTTGTCCATTGAGAAGGCATCTTCTGATCAGGCAGGCAAGGATAAGAATGTCCTAGAGTCCTCATTTGCAGAGCAGCTGTCCCGTGCCTCTGAAGAAATCAGGATCTTGAAGGCCTTATTGGACCAAAAGGAGGAGTATTCGGGCGAACTTGTGCAATCACTTACTCAAACCCAGGAGAATCTCTGCAACTCTTAGGAGAAAATTCAATTCCTGAAAAGGTCTCTCGCTCCTTTAAGGGCTTCTCATGATGTTGTCGTGGCCGAGAGGGATGAATTAAGAGCTGAAGTTGAGCTTTGGGAGAAAGATTACGAAGCTCTTGAAGACAAGGCAGCCATCGATGTCAGTTGGGCGTACATGAACTCTCGTCTCGACACATTGACTGAAATGAGCCAAGAGGGTTTTGACCTTAAAGCTGAAATTGCAAAAACCAAGAAGACCATTGAGAAGTCTCAACAAGGCCAAAATCTCTCTTCACCTGAATGAGAGGTTCCTGCTGCTCAAGTCTCTTCATCCCAAGTTGCTCCTCCTGCTAGTGAAATCAACCCCCCGTCTGAAGAAGTTTAAGATCTTGGTTCTTCTTTTTTTTGTTTCAATTGGTGGTTACCCCCAGTCCCATCGGGGGTAAGTTTGGATCCTTTAAGTCCCTAACTGACAACTTAGGGGAATCTAATGTAAAAAACTAAATACGGCTAAAACTAAGTTAATACTTAGTTTATTTTGCCGTTTAATATATTAATGCAAGTATGACTTTAATTTCTGTTGAGTTTTTGTTTCACTCTTTAAGTCTTTTGCATGCTTCATTTTTTAGGTTTAAGTTTTACCTCTGAGTTTTGCATATACAATGCTTAGATTATCCGTACCTTTTCGTAGTAAGCACGGTTTGTGAAAGATGGCCCTTTTTGATCAACACTTAATGAAGAAGACGTCTCAACTTCATAATGGTGTAAAGATGCAATAGAGAGATAAGGATTTTTCACATGTTTCTTTTTAACAATGTTTTTAAAGAAAGTTTTTGTGTTGAACTTTCATAACATTTCACATGTCTTTGCGTATCGTCTAAAACTCATGTTGCAACTGTTTTCTTTTAACAGGTTTGATATAAACTTGTATTTCGTAACTGATTTTCTTGTGTAACAGTTTTTTTGAGTTAATACAAGGGAATAATTGGGTTTTTTTTGTAACAATTTTTATAAAGGGACGGGTTTTTACCCGTAACTGTTTTTATTGACAACAATTTTTAATAAATACGAGGGTGATGCTTTTTCATTCATAACTGTTTTTTGTTGATAACATTTTTTTGAATAGGTACAAGGATAATGATTTTCATTTGTAACTGTTTTTATTGATAACAACTTTCTGTATGAGTACCAAGATCTCATAACTGTTTTTGGTTATAACAGTTTTCTGAATAAGTACAAGGATGATGATCTCTATCCATAAGTGTTTTTAGTTACAACAGTTTTCTGAATAAGTACAAAGATGTGCATTTCTCCCTCGTAACTAATATTTTGCCTTTTAACCTGAACATTCGTTTACATCTATGAATATGTTCGAAGGTTTTTTGAATCAGGCTTTGTGTCTTGAGTCTTTGGCTCTTTTGATTCTGCTCGTATCACTTGACTCGTTGGGATGATGGATCTTCAGGCTCGAGCTTTGACTTTTTGATAGTCTTCTTCGCGTCGTCTTTGCCTTCCATACTGTATAGTCCCCCAAGTGTTTGAGCTTTAAAGAATGAAATCTCGAGGACTTGACTAATCATTCCTTGTGGTCCTTTCCTGAAAAGGAAAAACATACGGGACTCGAAGTATATAGTTTTTAGATGATGACTTCTTAAACCTTTAAAACGTCCATCAGAAAGTGTAACCCTAGACCGGGAATTCAGTTACTTCCTCGCGTCTTTGCAGGTCTAATATCATCATCTGGTGATGGGTTAGCTTTTTGCCTATTATCTAAAACAGTTAGTAAAATTTTAACTGTACAAATATAAAATCAAACTTAGTGATACCTGACCGGGGGTATTCCTTTTCCTTAGAAGTAATACTTCTTTAAGTGGATGGCATTCCAACTGGTTGGTTAGATCCTGCCATCCATGGCTTCCAACTCATAAGCGCATTTCCATGCGATGCCTCCGACTTTGTAGGGTCCTTCCCAATTTGGATTCAGCTTTCCCGCACTAGCTTCTTTTGTTGACTGGAAGACTTTTTTGAGAACAAAGTCCCCAATTTTGAAATATTTGAGGTGAGCTTTTCGGTTGTAATATCGTTCTATGATTTGTTTTTGAGCTGCCATACGTATTAGTGCAACTTCTCTTCTTTGCTTGAGCAAGTCCAGATTGATCCTTAACTCGTCGTTGTTTGCATCCTCCGTGGTTGTTGTAAACCTTATGCTTGGTTCGCCAATCTCCACCGGTATTAAAGCTTCTGATACATAAACAAGCGCGAATGGAGTTTCTCCCGTAGTTGTTTTTGAAGTCGTTCTGTAAACCCATAGCACTGCCGGTAATTCATCAGGCCAATTTCCCTTGGCTTTCTCCAACCGTTTCTTTAGGTTGTTGACGATGACTTTGTTTGTCGATTCAACTTGCCCATTAGCCACAGGGTGATATGTTGATGAAGTGATTCGCTTGATTTGCCAACTTTCGAAGAATTCTGTGATTTGAGAGCCTATGAATTGTGGGGCATTATCACATACGATCTTCTTTGGTATTCCAAAGCGGCATATTATGTTTCGCCATATGAAGCTTTTCACTTATTTTTCTCGCACCTGTTTGAAAGCTTCTGCCTCCACCCATTTTGTGAAATAGTCAGTTAACATGAGTAAGAACCGTACCTTTCCTTTAGCTGAGGGAAGGGGTCTCACTATGTCCATCCCCCATTTCATGAACGTCCATGGCGATATCACTGGGTGCAATAGTTCTGCTGGTCGATGCATGTTGTTAGAAAATCGTTGGCATTTGTCGCATTTAGCTACGAAGCTTTCAGCCTCTTCTTCCATCTTGGGCCAATAGTACCCTGCTCTGATTAGGGTTTTGACTAAGGATCTCACCCCTGCATGATTTCCACAGTTTCCTTCGTGGACTTCCCTCATCACGAACTCCGTTTGATTAGGTCCGAGGCATTTTGCTAAGGGAACTTCGAACATTTTATGATATAAAGAATTGCGAATGGGGCAGTACCGTGCAGCTTTTCGGCGAAGTGCTTGAGCTGCTTTTTTGTCTTCAAGTACGATTCCATTCTGCAATAAATTTAAAATTTTGTTTCTCCAATCCCATGTTAAATTGTTAAATGTTACCTCATTCTTATCTTGGTCGATTGCTGAATGAAACAGGTGAACGACAATTGCATTGTCTTTATTTGTTACTTCTGTAACTGCTGCGAGGTTAGCTAATGCATCTGCTTATGCAATCTCCTCTCTAGGTATTTGTATAACCTTCCATGTTTTGAACTGCCTTACGAGATCGCGCGCCTTTGCCAGATACCGTTGCATCCGAGTCTCCCGAGCAATATAAGTCCCATGCATCTGGTTTACTACCAACTGAGAGTCGCTTTTGATCATGATCTTCTCAATTGAGAGTTCTCGTGCCAGTTCAAGCCCTGCAATGACAGCTTCGTACTCTGCTTCATTGTTAGTTATGGGATAACATTTAATAGCTTGCCGTGTCTTTTTACCCGTGGGTGCTATTAAGACTATGCCTAGGCCGACTCCTTTTACATTAGAAGAGCCGTCAGTAAATAGGGTCCATATACCCGGAGTAGCCCCATTAAAAAGTAGTAACTCTTTTTCTACTTCAGGGTCGATGCTATTATTAAAATCAGCGACGAAATCAGCTAGAATTTGAGACTCTATTGCATTCCTAGGCTGATATGTTATGTCATGCTCGCTTAATTCTACAACCCATTTAGCTAACCTTCCTGATAATTCCTATTTATGTAGAATATTTCTCAATGGATATGAAGTCACAGCAGTGATTGGATGACATTGAAAATATGGTCTTAATTTTCTAGCTGCCATGATTTGAGCCAAGGCTAATTTTTCTAGAAGTGGGTATCTAGTTTCAACATCTAATAAAGTCTTGCTTACATAATAAATTTGAGATTGTTTACCTGTGTCTTCCCTTACCAGTATTGCACTTACGACAATTTCTGCAACGACAAGATAGATATACATCATTTCCCCTCTTTTGGCTTTGATAGCAACCGGGGTTTTGATAGATGAGCCTTCAGATCTTTGAGAGCTTGTTGACATTCCTCAGGCTATTCAAACTGATTCTGCTTTTTAAGAATTGAAAAGAATTTAAAACTCTTCTTCGAAGACCTGTAAATAAATCTTCCTAAGGCTGCAATTTTGCATGTTAGTCTTTGAACTTCTTTTTTGTTCGTAATTATATCGGGTATTTCCTCTATAGTGAGCAGGATTTACCTCTATTCCTCTATTTGATACAAGGAAACCCAAATACTTACCTGATTGTACGCCAAAGGCGCATTTTTCTTAATTCAATTTCATATTATACCTGCATAAAATTTCAAAGGTAATAGAAAGGTGCCGGAAATGATCTTCCGCATGTGTTGATTTCACCAGCATGTCATCGATGTAAACCTACATCGTCTTTCCCAGATGTTGCTGGAGCATCTTGGTCACTAGCCTTTGATACGTGGCTCCAGCATTTTTAGGCCAAAAGGCATGACTTGATAATAATAAGTCCCCCTGTTTGTAATAAAGGAAGGTTTTTCCTCGTCTGAGGGATCCATTTTTATCTGATTATAACCAGGATACGCATCTAGAAATCTTAACAATTCATGACCTGCGGCGGCATCAATCATTTGATCTATATGTGGTAATGGAAATGAATCTTAGGGGCATGCTTTATTTAAGTCTGTGTAATCTATGCATACTCTCCATTTACCATTCTTTTTAGGCATCACTACAGTGTTAGCTAACCAGTTAGGGTATGTTACCTCTCGTATTGAACCAATTTTCAAGAGTTTTTGTACCTTTTCGTCAATCACTTGGTTCTTGAATGGTCCTTGCTTTCTTTTCTTATGCTTAACGGGTACAAATGATGGATCTTCATTTAGCTTATGAGTCATCACTTCTGGCGGGATAGTTGTCATGTCTGAATGGGACCATGCAAAGCAATTTGCGTTAGCTTTTAAATAATCAATTAACTTACCTCTTCTACTGGGGCTTAGCCTCGTGTCTATGTGAACTTTCTGTTCAGGCTTTTGTTCGAACAATGGAACAACTTCGAGCTCTTCCATGGTTGTTTTGATATGTTTGTCTTCCTCTGGTTCCTGAATGACATCAGATCTAGAATCTACATCTGTATGATTTGATACATCTTCTGTGGTGACTTGGTTCACCTTCTCGTTACTATCTTCTTCGGTACCTGTTTGGGCAATAATTTCTTTCATACCTGTTTGAGAAATAAATTCTTCCATACCTGTTTGGGCAATGTCTTCTGTTTGGGAGACTTCCCTATCTTTTGATTCTTCCGCTTCTACTTTTTTGTTGTAATGTACCACGGAATTTATATTCCTCGAAGTTTGCTGATCAACTTTAATCTGTTGAATTCCCCATTCGGAAGGGAATTTAATTACCTGATGCAAGATGGATGGTATTGCTTTCATGTCGTGGATCCATGGTCTTCCCATGATTACGTTATAGGCCATGTCAATATCGATGACTTGGAACCTGGTACTTTTGATTACTCCCTCAGCATAAGTGCTAAATTCAATTTACCATTTCGTTATAACTGTAGAGTTATCAAACCCTGATATGGCTCGTGCTTTTGGGATTACTTGATTCCCCAGTAGCATTTCTTCCACGATTCTTAGCAAAATGATGTTGACTGAACTTCCTAGATCAATCAACACTCTTTTTACGTTAGTATCATGTATAAGTAAGGATATTACCAAAGCGTCGTTGTGAGGAAGCATTAATCTGTTGATATCTGCATCATCGAAGGTTATATTGTCTGCTTCCAAATCTTGACGAATTCGCTTCCTGTGTGTAATTGTGAACTTTGTAGTTCTTTTACATACCACTTCGTTCACCTCTTCACCTCTGTGTATCACGTTGACTGTTCGTTTTGGAGATGGTGGTTTTGGGGGCTCCTTCCTGTTCTTCATGTATGCCTGCTTACCTTTTTCACTAAACAATTCTGTTAGGTAGCCCTGTTTCAATAATTGTTCAACCTCACCTTGCAAAAATCTGCAATCTACTATTCGGTGTCCATGATCATTATGGAATTCACACAAAAAATCTGGGTTCCTTTTGTTTGGGTTCGACCTCATTTATTTGGGCCATCAAGCCTTATCACTCATATTTCTCAATATTGAAATTAGTTCAGAAGTACTTACATTGAAGGTGTGGTCTCCAATTCTTGTATTACCTCTGTTTCGTTCATCCCGATCCTTTCTAGACCTTGATGAGGATGGGCCTGTATCTCTATTTGATGGTCTTTATTCTAACCGAGTGTTTTCGAACCTGGGGCGAATTTCTCGTCCCAAAGGTCCCATATAAGGGTCGTACTTGTTCTACCTGATCTCCTTTTTGATTCGGAACGTCTGGAACTGATACAATCTTCATCTTTTGAACGAGTAATGGTATCTTCTTCTATACGAAGCTTGGTGATGTACCTGTTATAAACGTCATTCCATGTCGTAGCTGGGAATTCTCTCAAGCTTTCCTTGAGTCTTCTCGTGGCTTCTGAGTTTTTGTCATTTAAATTACTTGCAAATGCCATGGCTGCCCAATTGTCAGGCACCCTTGGTAACAACATTCTTTCTCGCTGAAATTTATCCACAAACTCACGGAGCAACTCCGTGTCCCCTTGTTTGATTTTAAATATGTCCTCCATTCTTTTTCAACTTTTTACGCACCGGAATGCGCTTTTATAAAAGAATTTGCAAGCTCAGAAAAAGAGTCAATGGAGTTTTCAGGGAGAAGAGAATACCAGGTTAACGCTCCTTTGGAATTTCCTGTTTTTTCAAGTCGTTGCCCTTCACACCGGTGGTAAAGGCAGTCACATGGTCGCGTGGGTCAGTTGTTCCGTCATACTTAGGATTATCAAGCATTTTGAATTTCATGGGAATAGGCAGGGGTGTTGCGCTTGGCTTCCAAGGTTGTTGAGAATATCTATCAACGTCAATGCCTTTGATATTTGGTGGTACTCCAGGAATTTGTTCGATTCAATCGTTTTGTTCCTTCACCTGTTTTTGCAAGGTTAGTAATAAAGATTGTAATTCAGGGTTACTAGACGTACCTGGCCTCACTTCGAGAGATTCATTAGGAGTACCCCTACTTACTGAGTTTGCTAACCCAGACTGAGGATTTTCCACAGTTATGGTGTTGTTAGGAGGTGGGGTAGACGATGTTGCCGGTAACCCCCTCGCAAACTCTTGCAAGGCTTGGTTTACATATTACGCAATCATTTGTTTCACCTGGTCCTGTTCTCCCGTTTGACTGTTATCATTGTGATTGTTGTTGGATCTTTCTGAGGATAGCTCCCTTGAACCTCGTGGGGTTCCTAAAGGTGATGGAGTTCCATCCCTCTGTTGGTTATTGTCGTTGGAGTTCGACATGATTCAGAGGATATTGTTTGAGAGTAAATAAAGATTATCAGATTCCCGGTAACGGAACCAATTTGTTTAACCAAAGAATTAGATCTTTTGACCAAAGTTATTTTTGGGAAGAACACGGGTTTCTGACAACCAAGGTAGAACTAATAATTGTAAGTAAATACGTAAATGGAAAATAATAAGATGCACGAAAAGTAAGTGTATTGCAATAGTAATTCGAATGTCCTTTACAAGTCACGTTTTCCTCCCTTATATAGGGAATTTCTTAATATAACGTCTACCCTTTTCAGTGATTGAGCATTAATGACTAATTATGTCATTAATGTAATTTTACAATGAGTAACTATAACTGTTGCGTGAAGGTTGTGTAATGTGTGGCTCATTAATTGAAGATCTCCGAATCTTCCCTTTATTCCGCCTGGATTCATTCTGACCGTGTCTCTTCATCTTCTCAATCAAGTTGAGATTTCCGTAGCTAATTACCTCGTGGGTATGTTGTGCCGTGCCTCTTTTTTTCGTACCTCTTCATAGAGTCATGTCCAGCTGTCGTGTTTTCATTTCTCCACATAGATTGCTGAGTCATCAAGAATTAGTACACGTGTGAAGCTCTTTTTTACCAATACAACATTCTCATTGGAACTTTTGCTATATAAGAACTCGAATCTGCAAATGCAATTTTTTAAGGTGATCCACAACAGAGAGTAAGTCGAGCTACACCAGCCCACTACATGTATCAAACATCGGAATCTCATCCATTCATTAACCAAGATGTTTATTCAGTGAGTTGCATTCTTCACCTGATTTCCCTAGTAAAAGCGTCACAATTAAAATTGTCGAAAAGCTAAAACATCCACTAGTAAAAACCAAGCTAGGTATCGTTTCAACCATTGTAGATCCCCACAGAAAAGGCATATATCAAAATTCTATTCTCCTAAGAAGCCATAGTAGAAAATTGTATTTGCTATATAAAGGATTCAAACTACAAAACCCTTTACAAATATATTGTTCAAAACCTGAATTAAAAGTGTAAGTAAATCGATAAATCTCTAATTGGTCACACAGAAGTACTGAAAACCTTGAGTGAACTCATTGGCATTGACAATTGAAACGCAAAGTGAAGCATCAATGAAGAATGTTCCGAGCGCATAGAGACCAGAAAGTCTTACCGAGGAAATTCTTACTACACACTGGACATATCTTTAAAGCAACATTGCTGCAACAATATGTTTAAAGTAGAATATTTAAACTCACAATAATGCAGAAACTGAATTTAACAGCAACAATATATAATATTCTTTAGCGAATAAACACACAACTAAATAATAAAAAAATATTCATAATCTTCAGTTAAAAAAATGGTCTGAATCAACAAATTGAATCAACAATTGATTCACAATCATTACACAAAAGTCATTAAACTGAACAAATTACTCTTATGCTTGCCTTTTTAGTCTTCAGTTTTACAATTCTTTTTTTCCTTTTCTGCCACCAACTGGCTTGCGGACATAGTTGATTTGCCTTTCCAGGTGAGCTTCTTTGGTGAATAGGGTCGATTAGTAGGCATATTGACACCATCTATATTTCCTTTGAAGGCAATCTTCCTAGTACCAATAGGTTCTTGAAGTAACTTTCTTTGTTGAAGCCTAGTCTTAGCTTCTGATATCACCTTAGGCATCACATCTGACTCTTCATCTTCACCTTCATATTCATCATCAGCTGTTATTGAAGGCGCAATTGTTGAAGTGTGTTTTGATGTCTAGTACGAGTAATCATTTTAGTCTTATAGGCCTGTATGTTTTATGTATAAGTTGGTATTACATGTCTTATTCTAGTTATCATACGGTAGCCTTTCTGTCTCATGTACTTATGATAGCATGAAACAAAAAGATATTTTATGTTGGTATTCGGTTGAGTAAGGTACCAGATACCCATCGCGGCCCATCGATTTGGGTCGTGACAGAAGTGGTATCAGAGTAATTATGTCCTAGGGAGTCTACAAGCCGTGTCTAGTAAAGTCTTGTTTATGGGTGTGTTGTGCACCACACTTATAAACAGGAGGCTATAGGACATTTAGGACTATCACTCTTTCTTTTTACTCTAGATCGTGTTATAGAACTCAGTTGTAAGAACTCATTTTCCTAAACTCTGTCTTATTCATAATATGACGATGCCTATATCCAGAAAGGCAATTGGTAAGAGATATAGCCGTGGAAAAGTTGAGTCAGATGAACTCGATTTTTGCTTCATGCTTATAATGAGTAAATATAAGGTCTTCAGAAGATTATGTGTGTATAAGCTTCTTGATAAGGAGCCTTAAGACAAGGATATCTATCCACCAATATGGTGAAAAGCAATTAGAGATTCATAAGATAAATACAAGTCTCAACAAGTAAAAGAATCAAGGTGAAGAAATGTACAAGGTACCCAGTTAGTGAAGATGGTCATCACCTACAATTCAGGAAAAGAGATCTAAGCATTTTGAGTTACCTTCGACGGTAATAGAGGTATGTACAATAGGCCACATCGATCTCAATTATGCCCTATGGGAGCTAGCAAATATGATTTAAGACAGGATGGGATATCAGGATTCGGCTGGGGTTAGAGTAACCCAAAATGTTGAATGGATTGTTTGTGTTAGTTGACATTTCCGAAGAATATTACAAAAGTGATAATAGATCTCCTTGTGAGACACCCAGATGGTTCACTCTCCGTGCCATGACTGTTGAATTCTATTATTTGGCTGCATATTTACTTTGGGACTACGAAAACGGTATTCCAGGAGATCCGCTTGTACTGCATATTTATTTTGGGACTACAGAATGGTATTCCGGGAAATCCCCATGTCTTGCATATTTACTTTGGGACTACAGAACAATATTCCAGGAGATCCCCCTGCATATTTATGTTTGGGACTACGAGACGGTATCTCGGGAGATCCCATGTTGTATTGCTATGTACTGAGTTGTTGTTTTTCCATGATTTTTCTTCCTTGTTACCTTTCAGGCTTTATTTACTGCAATATTTTATTTTGTTTTGCCTTATTATATATATGTATATTTTGGTAGGGCCCTGGCCTGACCTCATCACTACTCGACCGAGGTTAGGCTTGGCACTTACTGAGTACCATTGTGGTGTACTAACGCCCTTTCCCTGAACATGTTTTTCGTGTGCATATCCAGGTACATCTTACCCGCCTCATTGTTAGTGCAGTCGTTGCAGCTTACTAGAGACTTCAAGGTACATTTGCCCACACCCGCAGATCATTGGAGTCCCTCTCTATCCCTTATGTTGTTTTTCTCTTTTATCTCTTTTAGATACTAATGTATAGAAGACATTTAGACAAATTTCTTAGAGCTTGTGACTCGTGATTACCGGGTTTTGGGAATAATATTTATATTTGAGTGTCAGTTTACTTGTGCATGCCAAGTAGTATTTTTATCACTATATAATATTTATTGAAGTTTAGTTGTTAATTACTGCTTTATTTATGTTATTTCAAAATTATTAGGCTTACCTAGTCGTTGCGACTAGATGCCGTCACGACGTCTTATGAAGGGAAAATTGGGTTGTGACAAGTTGGTATCAAAGATCTAGGTTCATAGGTATCATGATTCACAAGTCGATTTATTAGAGTCTCGCGGATCGGTACGGAGACGCCCGTACTTATCTTCGGGAGGCTATGGAACTGTTAAGAACAATCATACTTATTTGATTTCCTTGTCGTGCGTGTTATTGACATCAAATTCTAAAATTTCACTATTATATTCTTTCTCACATATGGTGAGGGCTCGTTCAGGGAGATCTGACGATCAGGCACCCGAGCTCCCTACCAGAGCCTCCAAAGACCGGGGTCGGGGTAGAGGACGACCATGCGGTGCAACTAGAGCACCTGCGCGAGCTGCGACGGAGGATCCCCCCAGCAACTCCAGCTGGAGGGCCGGCACCAGAGGTTCCTATTACTGCACCAGCCCTCCAGGAGACGTTTGCTCAGTTCATGAGCATGTTCATCACTTTAGCTCAGGTTGGACTGATTTCGCTAGCTCCCGCCACATCTCAGGCCGGGGGAGGGCAACAGATTCCCATAGCCCGTACTCTTGAGCAGAGGATCCAGGTTGATCAGGCCCCAGAGTTTATTCCTATGCCACCAGTGGATCTGGTTCATCATGAGACCAGGGCAGCTATTTTTTAGGCAGAGCAGCTTATACTTGAGAGGTACAAGAAGTAACACCCACCTTCTTTCAGCGGATTAGCTTAAGAGGATTCTCAGGATTTTCTAGAGGAGTGTCATTGTATTCTCCTCACTATGAGCATATCAGAGACTAGTGGGGTTTCTTTTACCGCTTTCCAGCTGAGATGAGAAGCCTATCAGTTGTGGCGTGCCTATGAGTTGAGTAGTCCGTACGAGGCAGCCTCACTCACTTGGACTCAGTTCTCATATATGTTTTTGTGTGAGTATGTCCCTCGGAGCCCTAGGGATTCTTGTCATGCAGAGTTTGAGCAGCTGCGCCAGGGTTCTATGACTGTGTTGGAGTATGCAGTCCGTTTCAGTGAGTTGGCCCGACATGCACCGGCCTTGGTTGCCACAGTTTGGGAGAGGGCTCGTCGCTTCATTGAGGGACTCTACCCCAGTGACAGGACCAGTATGGCCAGGGAGTTGGAGGTGGATATATCTTATCAGCAGGCCGTGAGTATTGTTAGGATAGTGGAGGGAATGCTTCCCGGGGATAGAGAAGAGAGAGAGAGGCCAAGAGGTCTCGAGAGACTGGTTATTATTCTGGAGCTCGTGCCCCAACATCTCGTCATGGTAGGGGTTATGTGATTCGCCCTGTTCATTCCGCTCTTTCGGTAGCTAGTGGTGTTCTAGTTCCTTCCAGGCCCCAGGAGCCCTATTATGCACCACCAGTATCCAGTGTGTTTCCTGCTCGGGGCGCTATTAGCATCCAGTCCAACAGGCCATGCCCGAGCAGTTCAGAACATCCACGTCCTCCGAGGTTTTTTTTAGTATGGCGACACTCGTCATATGGTGAGAGATTGTCCCAGACTTAGGAGGGTGCACCTCTGTAGACTTCTCATCCACCACGTGCTCCACGGGGTCCTCCGTCCATGCTTCCAGCACCAACTGCCACCCCACCCACTCAGTCAGCTCAAGGTGGAGGCCTGGGAGGTCGAGGTTGCCCTAGAAGGGGAGGCCAGGCTAGTTATTATGCCTTTCTAGCTTGTTCGGAGGTAAATTCTTCCTGTCATACAGATGCGTCAGTATTATTTAACTTAGGCTCTACGTATTCATATATGTCCTCTTATACTGCTCCACATATGGGGGTATCTCGGGATTCTTTGAGTTCCCGTGTTTATGTATCTACTCCTGTAGGAGATGCTCTTGTTGTGGACCGCATGTATCGGTCGTGTTTGATTGCTCTTAGTGGTTTTAAGACCAGAGCCTATTTATTATTGCTCAACATGGTAGATTTTGAAGTTATCTTGTGCATGGACTGGTTGTTGCCCCATTATGTTATTCTTGATTGTCACGTTATGACCGTGACGCTGGCTATGCCAGGCTTACAACGATTAGAGTGGACGGGTACCTTAGAGTATACTCCCCGCAGAGTTATTTCATTTCTTAAGGCCCAGTGAATGGTTGAGAAGGGGTGTGATGCATATTTGGCCAATGTGAGAGATGTCAGTATTACCCCTACAGTTGAGTCAGTCCCAATAGTGAGGGACTTCCCTGATGTGTTTCCAGCTGATCTTCCGGGCATGCTTCCCGACAGAGATATTGATTTCGGCATTGATTTATTCCGGGCACTCAGCCCATATCTATTCCTCCTTACCGTATGGCTCCTCCTGAGTTGAAGGAGTTAAAGGAGCAGTTGTAGAAGTTGCTTGATAAGGGCTTCATTAGGTCCAATGTGTCACCTTGGGGTGCTCTGGTCATGTTTGTGAAGAAAAAGGATGGTTCTATGCGTATGTATATTGATTATCGCCAGCTGAACAAGGTTACAGTGAAGAAAAGGTATTCGTTGCCCCGCATTAATGACTTATTTGATCAGTTACAGGGTGACAGGGTGTTATCCAAGATTGATTTGCGTTCAGACTATCATCAGTTGAAGATTCGGGAGCCGAATATCCCGAAGACTACTTTCAGGACCAGATATGGTCACTATGAGTTTCTTGTCATGTCTTTTAGGCTGACCAATGCCCCAACAACCTTTATGCATTTGATGCACAGTGTGTTCCGGCCTTACTTGACTCCTTCGTCATTGTGTTTATTGATGACATCCTAGTATATTCCCGAACTCAGGAAGATTATAAGCAACACTTGAGGACTGTGCTTTAGACTTTGAGGGAGAAGAGGTTGTATGCAAAAATTTCTAAGTGTGAGTTTTGGCTTGACTCAGTGGCATTCTTGGGTCTTGTTATATCGAGTGATGAGATCAAGGTAGATCCGAAGAAGGTGGAGGCAATGCAGAGTTGGCCTAGACCGTCATCAGCTACGGAGATCCGCAATTTTCTAGGTTTGGCAGGGTATTACCGTCGGTTCGTAGAGGGATTATCATCTATTGCAGCACCTATGACTAGGTTGACCCAGAAGGGTGCTCCGTTTAGGTGGACAAAGGAGTGTGAAAAGAGTTTTTAGAAGCTCAAGACAGCTTTGACTACATCCCCAGTATTGGTATTGCCTACAGGTTCGGGATCTTACACCGTCTATTGTGATGCTTCATGGATTGGTCTTGGCGCGGTGTTGATTCAGAACGGTAGGGTGATTACCTGGCGTCCATACAATTGATGGTGCATGAGAAGAATTATCTTATCTACGATCTTGAGTTAGCATCTATTGTTCACGCCCTGAAGATCCGGCACCACTATTTGTATGGTGTTCCTTGTGAGATCTACACCGATCACCAGAACTTGCAGCACCTGTTCAAGCAAAAGGATCTTAACTTGCGTCAACGGAGGTGGTTAGAGCTAATTAAGGATTATGACATCACCATTTTTGACCACCCGGTGAAGGCCAATGTGGTGGCTGATGCTTTCAGTCGCCAGGCGGAGAGTTTGGGGAGTTTAGCATATCTTCCAATAGTAGAGAGGCCCTTAGCATTGTATGTCCAGGCCTTAGCCAGCCAGTTTGTGAGATTGGATATTTTTGAGTTGAGTCAAGTGTTGGATTGCGTGGTCTCTCTGTCTTCTCTTTATGACCGTATCAGGGAGCGTCAGTATGATGACCCCCATCTGTTTGTCCTTCAGGACAGGGTTCGGCGATGTGATGCTAGATATGTGACTATTGGTGATGACGGCGTGTTAATGATGCAGGGCCGGTTATGTGTGCCCAATATGGATGGGCTTTTCGAGAGTTGATTCTTGAGGAGGCCCACAACTTGCGGTATTCCATCCATCCGGGTGCCACAAAGATGTACCAGTATTTTAGGCAGCACTATTGGTGGAGGAGGATGAAGAAGGATATAGTGGGGTTTGTGGCTTAGTGTCTCAACTGTCAGCAGGTTATGTATGAGCATCAGATACCAGGTGGCTTGCTTCATAGGTTAGAGATCCCAGAGTGGAAGTGGGAGCGGATCACCATGGATTTCGTAATTGGGCTCCCACGGACTTCGAGGAAGTTCAATGCTATTTGGGTGATTGTGGATTGGCTGACCAAGTCAGCTCATTTCATTCCAGTGATGGCTACTTACTATTCAGAGAGGTTGGATGAGATTTACATCCGAGATATTGTTCGCCTTCATGGTGTCCTGGTTTCCATCATTTCAGATAGAGACACACAACTTACATCACAGCTCTAGAAAGCCATACAACAAGAGTGGGTACTAGAGTGGAGTTGAGCACAACATTTCACCCTCATATGGACGAGCAGTCCGAGCGCACTATTTAGATACTAGAGTATATGCTCCGTGAGTGTGTGATGGAGTTTGGAGGGTCATGGGACCAATTCTTGCCATTTGCAGAGTTTGATTACAATAACTGTTATCAGTCCAACATTCTGATGGAACTGTATAAGGCTTTGTATGGTGGGCGGTGTCGGTCCTCAGTAGGTTGGTTTGAGTCGGGCGAGGCTCGATTGTTGGGTACATACTTGGTCTAGGATTCCCTGGATAAGGTGAAGGTGATTCAGGATAGACTTCGCACAGCTCAGTCTAGACAGAAGAGTTATGCGGACTGGAAAGTTCGCGATTTAGCATTCATGGTTGCAAAGCGGGTCTTGCTTCGGGTATCGCCTATGAATGGCTTCATGAGGTTCAGAAAGAAGGTCAAGCGGAGCCCGAGGTACATTGGTCCTTTTGAGGTGTTGCGGTGTGTTGGGGAGGTGGCTTATGAGATTGCCTTACCTCCCAGCCTTGCAGGATTTCATCCGGTATTCCACGTTTCTAACACGGTGATCCGGCTCATGTATTGGATTTCAGCTCAGTCCAGTTGGATAAGGATCTATCTTATGTTGAAGAGCTAGTGGCTATCTTGGACAGGCAGGTTAGAAAGCTAAGGTCAAAGAACACTGCTTCATTAAAATTTCAGCGGAGGGGTCAGCCGGTCGAGGAGGCGACTTGGGAGACCGCGTGGGATATGCGCAACCTTTATCCTCATCTTTTCACAACTTCGTGTATGTATATATGCTCGCTCGAGGACGAATGATTGTTTTAGGAGGGGGATGATGTAATGACCCAGCCGGTCATTTTGAGAGTTAGAGCCATGATCCCCTATTAATTGCTTTCCCCGTATCTTATTCTGCTATTATGTCTTTCCAGGAGGGTTCGTTTTGGTTTTCGGAGTGAATTGAGACACTTAGTCTCTTAATTGGAAGCTTAAGTTGGAAACATCGATCGGATGTCGACTTGTGTGTAAACAACCTCGGATTTGAATTTGGATGGCTCTGTTAGCTTCGTTAGGTAATTTTGGACTTAGGTGCGCGTCCGGAATGTGATTTGGAGGTCTGTAGTAGACTTAGGCTTGATTGGCAAAGTTGGAATTTTAGCGATTTGGCCGGCAGTGGAAATTTTGATATGAGATTCATATTGGATTTTCGGAAGTTAGCGTAGGTTCGTAGTGGTATTTCTGACGTGTGAGTAAAACTTGAGGTCATTCGGACGAGATTTGATATGTTTCGACGTCGTTTGTAGAATTTAGAAATTTCAAAGTTTATTAGACTTGAATCTGTGTATAATCCGTGTTTTAGATGTTGTTTGATGCGGTTTGAAAGATCGACTAAGTTCCTATGGTGTTTTAGGATTGGTTGGTATGTTTGGTTGAGGTCCGGGGGGCCTCGGGTGCTTAACGGGTGAAAAATTGGACTTAAGAGAATTTCTGATATTGCTGGTTTCTAGTGTTTTTGCACTTGCGGTGGGAGAACCGCATGTGCAGGGCCGCACGTGAGGATGCTTAAGCGTAGAAGCGAATTTGGAAGGAATGGCCTGGATCACAGGTGCGAAGTGAGTTCCGCATCTGCGATGCCCGCAGATGCGCTGGAGGGATCGCATGAGCGGTCTAGGACCACAAAAGCGGACATAGGTGCGCATACGCAGGTGCTACCTTTTGATCGCAGAAGTGGACGATGAGTTTTAAGTGAAATCCGCACCTGCGATGGAAATTCCGCAGGTGAGGGTTTGATCTCATTTTTATTTTGGGACTTGGAGAGCTCGAATTTAGGCAAAATTTTGAAGGATTTTCAGAGGAAGTTATTGGGTAATTATTACTAACTCATTTTTGGTTGTTTTCCATTAATCCATTGTTGATTTCAGCATTTAATTAGGGATTTGAGTTGTTAAATTAGGAATATTTTGAGAAAGTTCATAGGCTGAATTTTGGGATTTTGATATCGGATTTGAGTAAATTTAGTATGGTTAGACTCGTGAGTGAATGAGTGTTCATATTGGGTAACTTTTACCCGATTCCGAGACGTGGACCCGGTGAGGCATTTTGAGCGGTTTTCCAATTTCTTGCTTAACTTTGATTCCGCTCGCTAGATTAGTTTCTTGTAGTTATATTTATGATATGCAATTGGGTTTGGATAGATTTGGGCCATTTGGAGTCGGATATTCGTGGGAAGAGCATTATTTCGGATTGATTTGAGCTTGGTTTGAGGTAAGTGGCTTGCCTAACCTTGTGGGGGAACTTCCCTTAGGATTGGTACTGTTGTTGATATATGAGCTCCGTGTACGTGAGGTGGCGAGTACGAACACGGGATAATTATTGTAAAACCCCATATTTCATTAAATAATAACTTGTCTTTCCCTCTTATTTGAACTTATTAGCATGTGTTGTATCTTGTTAGACTAAGGAAGCATGCCTACTTGCCTTAACTGTTTACCTAGACTACGTGCAATATGTTTAGTGATTTTTACCCGTCTTTACTTAAATTGCACTTAGGTTAAATTGTAAGATTTAGTGCCATGACTGTTGAATTTTGTTGTTTGGATGCATATCTACTTTGAGACTACGAAATAGTATTCCGGGAGATCCGCCTACTGCATATTTACCTTGGGACTACAAAATGATATTCTGGGAGATCCCCCTGTTTTGCATATTTACTTTGGAACTATGGAATGGTACTCCGGGAGTTCCCCCTGCACATTTACGTTTGGGACTACGAGACGGTATCTCGGGAGATCCCATATTGTATTGCTATGTACTGAGCTGTTGTTTTTCAATGATTTTTCTTCCTTGTTACCTTTCAGGCTTTATTTACTGCGATATTTCATTTTGCTTTGCCTTATTATATATATATGTATATTCCGGTAGGGCCCTGACCTGACCTCGTCACTACCCGACCGAGGTTAGGCTTGGCACTTACTGGGTACTATTGTGGTGTACTAACGCCCTTCCCTGCACATATTTTTCGTGTGCATATCCAGGTACATATTACCCGCCTCATCGTTAGTGCAGTCGCTGTAACTTACTTGAGACTTCAAGGTACATATGCTCGCGCCCGCAGATCCTCAGAGTCCCCATCTATCCCTTATGTTGTTTTCCTCCTTTATCCTTTTTAAACACTAATGTATAGAAGAAAATTAGACAAATTTCTTAGAGCTTGAGACTCGTGATTACCGAACTTTGGGAATACTATTTATATTCGAGTGGCGGTTTACTTGTACATGCCGTCACGACGTCTTATAGAGGGAGAAATGGGTTGTGACACATATGGGCTAATTTCTCCCTTCTACATCCTACGTTACCCCCTGGGTTCTTCAATACATTCATTACATGTAATAAGAGAAGATCATAGTCAAAACAATAACAAGCAATTATAAAAAATGTTAACAGAAGAAATATAAAAATTTATCTTTAATTTAATGTCTTCCACCATCTTCATTATAGGTTTATTTCTTGCTTCAAGAATCCATTTATTGAATGAGTTTGTAAAGTTATTGTCAACTATCTGGTTCTTGTATTTAGTATCAAAGTATGCCTTACACCAGTTTTGAGGAGGGTAGTGTATTAATTCCCCAGCAACATCTTTATGAACATCACCCAGAGTCTTCAGTTGATCCCCGAACTCTTCTTCATAGGTACTCCAAGCACACCATCACATTAACTTTTTCATCTCTATATCATTCTAATTTTTGCTCCAATTAGCTTCATTATGCCTAGCACACCATCTGTGTTTTGCTTTTGGAAGGACAGTGGAAACAACCTCCAAAAGCCCCTACAACAATAAAAAAATCAGTTAAAAATAAAATATAAATTAAACATACGGATGAAAAATTGACAAACAATTACCTCTTGCATATCTGACATAAATGTCACTCTTTCACCATCTTCAATCTCCAAAGAATTTCTCATTAACTCCATAAACCACTTACAGGTTCTACCAGTTTCTTTATCAAATATTGCTCATGCAAGAGATAAAAATATTTCACTAAATCTTGTGTCATGGCCACCGGTAGAATTCCCTTACACTTCCCTTTTAGAAATGTGCCATCTAGGTCTATGAGAGGTCTCAAACCTGCTTTCCAGCATGTTTTCAAAGCTTGGAAGCAAATATACATTATAAGGAACTTTCTTTTTCCTTCTGCTAAAGCATCGTTAGATATATTTAACACCACTCAGAACCAGGGTTACTATTCCTCGACTCTTGAGCATATGTTTCTAACCTATTCTATTCATCAGTGGAGCTACTCTCCCATTTCTCTAGCACAAACCTCTTATCCTCTTCATCTTTGAATAACTGACATTAAGTTTGAATTTATCCTCTAGGTCCGCCCTCATGTCTTTCACCTTATATTTTGGATTATTTTGGACTTTATTCTTGAAATAGAGCGCTAAAGCTCGGGGAGTAGCTCTTCTACTCTTGTATGATGGCTGACAATTGTGTCTTGTTTTCAAAGTCTTAATTTTAAATCATTGATCTCTATTATCCTTAGATATCAAGCACCTAAAGGGACAACCGACATCACATTTATATCTAACTCTACCAATGTCACTCTTTAAAACTTTAAGGCCCTTTCCATTAGCAATTGCATAAAACCCCACAATTCTTTTAGCTTCATCAAATCTTTAAAATCCATACCCTATTTCAACTCTTTATAGTTTTTCAGTTTGTCATTAACTTCTTTAGTACTTTCCTTACTAACGAGATGCAATTGATCACTATCATAATCACTAGATTCAAGTTCATATGCTTCGTCATCCTCACATGACTCACAATCGGCCCCAACATCTACTATGACACTATAAGGTTCATTATGGTGAATTATGCTAGTAGCTGACAGATGTTCTTCACCCTCATCAATAGCAAAGAATTGAAGCACACTATACTTGTTAGATAAGAGTTGTTGTAGTGTTCTGATTCCCGAATCAGCCTTAACTAGAAAGTATTTGCTCTAAGGCCCTATTATCATAAGTTGTTCCGCCTTCTTAAACACACATTTTTCAACGTATTCTGAATAAATGTCTATATAAGACAATAAATCCACATCATAGACTTGCAACAAGCGATTTACATTTTTAATGTACACTATCAAGATCCACCTGCCCCATAATTCAAGACCAAGTCCGCCTTTTCAACCATTCTTCATTGAAGTCACTTGCAATCCATAAAAGAAACTAGAAAGTGACCATTAGACATATAAACAGAAAAGTTAGAAGGAATCTATCAATATTTGATATACTATAGTATAGACAAGAATAAAGTTTAATGGATCACAGACAACTATAAGTAAAAAAATAAACACAAAAACTTAGAATAAAGAACTATTTGAGCAAACAACAAGGCCCCATTACAACCCTAAATTGCTATCATCCATTAAAAAAAACTAAAAACAGATAACAACAAAACAAACGGGAACCATATGCAACCTCAAAATTGCTAACTAATGACACTAAAAGCATCAAAAAGTAGTTAAAAAAATTCCCACAGCTCAAAAGTAAAACTAGATGATAAATTCCTAAAAACCCTAACCATGTTTATTCAACAAAAGCAGTAAAAACTTACTTGAACAAAGAAATGACTTTATATTGATCTTCAACTTAAATCTTTCGAAGAGATATAACAGAGAGCAGTCATATGTTTTACCCTACACCATCGCTATCATCAGTAAGTTTGTGGGAATAAGAAATGACTTTTGGGTTTAGAAATTATCGACTGAGCTATAGAGTTTAATGGGTAACGTCTGATGTGTCATGTAGAATGGTTGGGTTGGACATATTTCAGGTGAGTTTTAAATCAACCAATAGTTTAATGCCACATCATTTAAAATATTATTATTTTTTAATCGGTTGTGTGAGGTTAACTATAGGGAAAACCGTGAGCCCGATCATTAACGAGAATGTCATATTTAGCTTAATATGTGGATGTGGGGCAATTTTAGACCAAATATGATAGATTAGGGGCAATTAAGGCACTTTTCCGTTGAAAAAGATATATCTTTTTACCTATATTGTTGAATGTTATATATCATTAGTAATTTTTTTGGCTATTTTCGATAACATAACTAAAATGGCTAGTTATTGGTAATATAAGTTAGAAGCACTTAAGGAGGGGATAAACTTAGCCTTAATAAAGGGGCTCACTCCTTTAGTTATAGAAACAGACTCAACTGAGGTAATAAAAGCATTGCATGAAGTTTACCAATCTCACCACTCGGTTGTTTCTTCTTGTAAGTGGTTAATGCACCAGCTGAAGCACCCAACAATCCAGCATAACTTTAGGGATGGAAATCAAGTTGCGCACAAGCTGACAAAGGAAGCTCTCAAAAATCCAAAGTCGCGTGATGTGTTAGATAGGCCACCCCTCTTCGTTATAAATAAGCTTGACGCTGACAGAGATGGTTATGTTTATCTTATTAAGTCTTCTAGTGTCTATAGTAATCTTGCTAACTTAGGCAATATCAGTATTCTTAAGTCGTCCAGTATTGGTGATGATGTAACAAACTCTATTCCATAATTATAATATATATACTTGTTTTGTCAAAAAAAATAATCTTTCTTTGGTACATTCCCATAAGGTTTTCATCTTTTTATTCCTCAAGATACACACATTTTGTCAAATATTAAGGTAATAAAGTTTAGCTGCAAAGAACCCATAAAATAATGAAAAATACCCCTTCACCATAAAAATTATTTGAATTAACCCTCTGTTTTTGTAACCGAACCCAAAGACTCAATTGAATAATAAAGTTCACTATCTATGTATTGAACAAAAATGACCTCAGTCTAACGGAGTGTCCATGTGAAGGGCTTATTAGCCAATTAACTGTCAAATGTATTACATCTCTGGTATAAACTATAAAGCTAATAATCTTTGGTTAAACTTATTCAATTATTGCTTTTTGTGCAAATATTTCAGATTGTGAGAAGTTGCATGGGACAACAATTCTCATGAAGTTCTAAAATGCATCAAGTGAATTAAGCCAAAAAGAATCTAAATTGTAATCCATAATTTAATTTTAGATTAATTATCATAACAGACGCTATTAGATATTACTCCATCCGGTCCAACAAAACTGATTTTTTAGCTTTTAAAAAAAAAATCCAAAATAAGTGATTTTTCAAATTTCAAGAATGAATTAATGATTTTTTCCTACATTTACCTTAAAGTAAATAATGTTAAAGTATGTGTTAAGAGTGTTTACGTGAAAAGATATTAAAAGTTAATATGGTCAATTTAACTGCTAATCAATATTAAAAGGTGAATTTTTTAATACGCATGAAAACTACCAAAAAATCACTTATTTTGGACAGGAGGGAGTAATCCTTTTAGTGGTGTTCATCGGTTGGTACGATACGGTATTTAGACATTTCGGTTCGGTATTTTCGGTATCGGTTTCATAAAATACTATATCAATACCATACCTAATTAAATTCGGTATGGTTTGGTTTTTCTCATTTCGATAAATTCAGTTTGAATACTAACTAGTGCATAGAGTCATAGATAGTAATATTCTTAATTAATATACTCAAAAGTGCAAAAATAAAAACATTTGGTGACAAAAAATTTGTCCTAAATCAGCAAATATCAACCCAAAGAGAGAGAAAACCGTACATAAAGGAATACATTTGATCACTAGAAATGTCTTGTTACTTGCTTAAAGTTAACGGATGAACTTAGAGAATAAAAGAAAGTAAAATTTTATATTTTCTATATTTATATTATAATTAATAATATGTGTATTGTGTAATATAATGTATATTTCGGCATTTCATTTTAAAATACCAAATACCATATCGAATATCAATTTTTTTAAAAACTTAAACCGAATATCATACCGAATACCCAAATACCAAATATCAAAATTTTTAGTTTCGGTACGATAATTCGATATTTACCAAATTATTCAAAGCAGTAAATCCTTTCCCACCTTCTCTCTTTTAAAAAAAAAAACAAATTATTATTCCTCGCTAACAGCTACTCCGTAACAAAAAAAATAAAAAGTAGTAAAAAGAGGTTTAAAAAAAAAATGACGTACTAGCAATTAACTTCACGTTTCACAGAGTGCGTCGGCAGATCTGCGCGAGACTGTGGATTCCAAACGCGTCACGGCTGTTGAAAAAGCAGAAGAGAGAGAGAGAGAGAGTAATAGCTGATCTCCATTCCTACACTCTCATTCATCTCCTGCTATTGGTCTCTACTACTACTAACAATCTATACACTCCCCCCCCCCAAAAAAAAAAAAAA
>ML299712.1:0-25433 GCA_005239495.1 Nicotiana undulata | reverse complement strand
AATCTATACCCCCCCCCCCCCCAAAAAAAAAAAAAAGAATCCCACTCATAAGGGAAAAACAGAGGAGGACTAATGGCGTTGAATCAATCAGCATGTAGTCCGAAGATGTTGAAAGCAGTATTGGGTTTAATGGCAATAAGCTTAGCAGCCTATATTTTAGGTCCACCTTTGTATTGGCACTTAATGGAAGGCATAGCTGCTGCTTCTTCTTCAGTTACTACTTGCCCTCCTTGTAATTGTGATTGCAATTCTGAACCCTTCTTTTTCATTCCTCCAGGTACCCACATTTCCCACACACCCCCCCCCCCCCCCCCCCCCCCCCCCCCCCCCCTGATCTGAAGAATTTTTACATTTTGTGAATATGGTTTTTTAAAGACCTGTTTTGTGAATCTTTTCATTTACTTAAAAGACCCATTTTGTGAATCTGGCCACTTTGTGAATCTGGTCATTTGATTGAAAGATCTCAATAGTTTGTTTTGATCTGCTTTCTAAATGAAGCAGTCTCAATTCATTGTCATTGTCTTGCTTTCTGTATTTCTGAATTAGATGCAGATATGGAATCAAAATTCTGCTAAAATACCTCCACTCATTCAAAATTATAGTTATGAACTTCTAATTTCAGGCCAAATTAGGGAATTTCATATTGTTTGAAATTCATTAATTATCAGGCCTTTTATAGTCTTAGCAATACTTCTATGCCTTGATTCATGAATGCGTTAACCTAAATTATAATATTCCCCAAATCGTTGTGTTTGTTGTTATATGTAGTTTGGGATTTTCGGAGAAAGGGGATTTTGTTATTAACATTGAAGAATGAATAAACATACTACAATCAGACCTCACTATAACAATATCTCTATATAACAACCAATCACTATAAAACCCAGGTTTTTCTCGGAACTGATTTTTATTTTATGTTATCATATATGTCCTCTATAACAACACTTCAGTGTAGCAACAAAAAAATATCAGAACAAACGAGGTTGTTATAGAGAAGTTTGCTATCTTGAAGTCAAGGCGAATATGGTTAACTAGTCATGTACTGTAGAATTGTCATTTTCTATGATCTAGACGCCATATCTTTTTGTGAGGCTTGCTAAGAGTATCTGGTTACATGAGGACGTTTGTTTGCCAATAATTGCTTGAATTGACATCTTACTTTGTTTGTCTTGCAGGTTTGAGCAATGCTTCTTTGACAGGTTAGTATCATGAGATATGCAGTTATTTGATTTTCTGTGATTAAGATATCATTTATTCTGTAATCTGCTGCAAGATTAGTGTTTTCATCAGAGTCATTATTCTCTTCTTCTAGCTTTTCTCTGATGGGACTTACCTTTCTTTAACATTGAGATCATCTACACTTTTTCATGATTTTACCATTCTAGGAATTAAGGTGTAGTATTTCAGCTTTGAACCTAAAGGTTATCAAACCGTTTTGGTGTTATCAAATGCTTTCTCCCTCTAAAGTTGGTACACTCCATAAGTAGCTTGATGTAATGGGACCTACAGATGATATATTAGAGATGTTTTCTAATCAGGTTTATGTCGTTTGTCGTTAGTAGCCAGTCTTCGACTAATTAAGTAAACCTTATGTTCTCTTTGCCTGCATTTATTGAGATGTTAAACGATTCCCTGATTTGACCTTAAAAACCTATGTGTTGATATAACCCTTGGTTTTTTCTTGAGTGACCTGACACTGTTTTCGACCGTTAAAGGATCCGTTGACTGGCACAACTACATCTAACATGAAAATGGCAGTAGACTGATATAAAATAACAAGAACTCAACAGATCCAAAAATTAAATACAAGTTTTCCTCCTAGAGATTCCATGACAATTCCCATCACTAGCCTGGTAACAACTTCAAAGTGTTCTTCGGACATGCCTTCCTTCTTCACTCTCTATCTTTTCTCCTCATTTTCTCTGTTCTTTCACTCAATCTGAAATTTACTTTGGCTACTAAGACAAGAGCACACATAATTTGGGACAGTAAATGAGCCATCTCTTTTTTGTTGAAGTCTAAATGAATAAAACATGAATTGCGATTAATTTAAATTGTGAAACCATTTGATTTATAGCTGTTATCTTCTTTATAAATGTGAGATTTTTGTTTAATTTTCTTTAAATTGACAAGAAAGAGAAATAGTTGATATGAGTTTATATTCAGATTCATCTCATCTGTGTAACATTTTTTTTTGTCTTTTCAAATAGATGATAACTTGTACATTTGAAGAATAGTATCTTAGTCTTAGTTTGCTTTTGGTGCACACATCATGTTCATGTCTGAAAGAACCTTGAGTGACATTTGTATAGAACTATTTATTTAATATGGTGGTGTCTGAGCCATGGCTTGACTATTCCACCGGGTACCTGCTCCTTCCCTTCAGTATAGGTAGCGAGTAACTTATCCACAAGGCTTAGGCAGATGGAAAGAAATCACCAGTGTTTTTTGTCTCTGTTGGAACTTGAATTTGGGTCTACAAAGTTTGCACCTATCTCATTGACCACTAGGGCACACTCTTGGGTGCCATTTTTGTAGAGAACCATATTATTGCGTAGGTTATATGGTATGCAGCTTGTATATCGGACTTTTTCCCACATTAATAAAATTATTTACCTTGTAAAGAAAAACTTGTAGAGGATATCTTATGACTGGGGACATGAGATTTTCTAGTACTTGGTAGGTGAAAATTTTCCATTTTGTAAAAAGGACATTTTGAGCATCGTTGTTGTAAACACATTTATTTTGTTGCTTGTGATAAACAAACATCTCAAATGTGATGGTTGAGTTTAAGGACTTATGCCATGATTTATCCGATCCTGTAATGCGTTGAAATTATGCAAATCTCTTGATGATCTGCAAGACTGAAACTCTGCAAGTGATTGACATCTTAATAAGCTGAATATGTTCAAAATATCCTAGAGTAAAAAAATGTGAATTTGCTTTCCAACCTATCAAAAAAATGTGAATTTTCTTCGCTTTAACAGCAAACCTCCTTATTTTTGCTCTTTCATTGTAGTAACCATTAACTCTTCTTTTGAGGATTGAAATCTATATTTTGTGACTTGAAATCTAAAATCTTGGATTTCTGTTCTCATTTCAATGTTTTGCAGATTGTGCCAAGCGTGATCCAGATGTTGGTGAAGACACAGAAAAGAACTTTGCTGACTTATTGTCTGAGGAACTTAAATTGCGAGAAGCTGAGGCCTTGGAAAATCAGCGGAAGGCTGACATGGCACTTCTTGAAGCAAAAAAGTTGACATCCCAATATATGAAAGAGGCAGACAAGTGTAATTCTGGAATGGAGACATGTGAAGAGGCAAGGGAAAAGGCTGAGGTAGCTTTATTGGCACAAAAGAAACTGACTGCTACATGGGAGATGAGAGCACGCCAAAAGGGATGGAAAGAAGGGGCAGCCAAGTCTCACACTCAGTCTCAGGGAAATGTACAGACTATGTAACATCGCCATGGCCTCAAGTATCATATCTCCACTTGATCTGGTGCCAGGTTCTGGTGGCAACAAAGTTGTCTATAGTTAAGTCTCAACTCAAAATGTGTTGTCATACTAATGGATTCCATCTGTTTTGAACCATACACCCTTAGTTTAGAGGCCACTATTATTTCCATCTCTATCTCTATATATCTAGTCATCTGAGACAAATTGCCATTACACTGTAAGGCAAAGCCTTTCTGTTTATCCTGCTGAGTTAAAACTCCACTAGTAAAATTTTGAGTGTAGATTGACATCAACTGCCATACGAAATTTTCATCTGTAAGAGTGTCATTTATCATCCTTCTGTATACACGAAGATGAAGGTAAATCATGAAGTATCACAACTCGTAGTATTTATACTTGTTTTGAGGCTGGTGAAGCAATTCTGACATGCTAGCTGATTTGCCTGCTATGCTGAAGGAGACAAAAAGTCGAGATGTTTCTCGTTTTCTCTCCCTCGGTCACTTGAACCTTGTCTGTAAATTCTGGAAACAAGTTTGGAAACAGATTATGAATAAAGCAATAGTAATGTAGATTAATGCTCGTAAAGATTAGCACATCTGAGCACAAGGAGTGGGAACATAACTCTCAATTCTCAAGTTAGACGAGTTACTAATATTTTATAATCATCCAAATTATATATCGTCGCAGAGGCTTTAATGATAGTCCTTAAGTTTGTGTTTCACAAATCATAAAACATATGCGTCAAGCATTACAAGGACCGGAAATCAGTGTATACAATCATGTCTATGAATTTGCAACAAGTTCTTATTTCTTGATAGCCATTATGAATAGAACTTCAATTTCAAACTTCCCATTCCGATATTCGTGGATCAGAAACGAAAAAGCAGAAAGATTGGTGAGTTCAAGATCCACCAGCGTTGGCTCACTTACCAAGCTATACTACAGCCAGACCTCTCTTAACATCATCCCTATATAACAATACTTATTTATAAAAGCCAAGCTTTTTCGGAACTAATTTTCATGTTATGTTATAATATATGTTCTCTATAACAACAATTCGCTATAACAACCAAAACCATTCGGAACAAACAAAGCTTTTATAGAGAGGTTTGACTATACTTTGAAAGACCAAGTTACTAGTCTGAGCACAAACTTCAGAGTAGGGATATGGCATACCATACATAAAGCAAGTTAGAGATGAAAACAAAATCCAACAATAATAACATATGAAAAATATAAGCAAATATCACCATAACACACGTTGGGTACAACCCTTGCTCCACACTCACAAGTACATACACTCTCATGTATGCAAGAAGAGGGAATCCCCCTTTCATTCGAGGGGATATTCAAGTGGAATTATCGGCTCCTACTAATATTTATTTTTACTTTGCATGATACATTGAGGTGAGTGTTTTACAAACTTTTGCAAAAGTAAAAGCACTCATACTAGTAGGCATCTCAGCTTAATGAGCAACTCAAAACCAATTCAGTGATAACGTATAGTCAAGCCATGCAATGCTTTCATCGAGATTGGGTTTATTGTTCAGTGAAACACTTGTCTAGCCTATGCTTTATAAGCCCATATAAGGTACAAGATCGACAAAGTGTATGGGATGGATGCCCCGGCATTGTAGAGAGCAATGCTCTACTTGTACACATGATTAAGAATGAAACTAGGGGTGCTTATCGGGCGGATCGGGTGGATAATTTAACGGTTTAGCTAATTAGTTATCGGATTGTAAATGTAATAATCTGCTAGCCATCCAATAAGACAATAGGCGGATTGGTATTAGATAGATAATGATCGGGCGGTTATCAGCTAAACCAAATAAAATATTTTTGACCAATCAATACCAAATGGTCAAATGCATAGTTCAAACTCTCTCTGTTAGTGTATTACCTTTTCCTGATTAGAAGCCAAAGACGACTGCCAATGCCTACAGATAGAAGACAGTTCTATTGAAAATTATAAGGGCTTTAGCCATTTAGGTTTTAATAGTACTTTATACACATATGGGTAAAAGTATAAATATAAAACTTCTTAACAAGTTAGCGATTTACCCGGTAAGAAAATTAAGTAATCCGCCTCCAAACTGTGAAGCCGTTAATTATAAAATCTCAATCCGTTCACCATTCATTATCCCGATAATCCGATACCAATAAGCAGTAAGACATCGGTTTGGTTCGGTTAACGGTTTCGGTTGGATTTTGAACAGCCCTAAATGAAATTGTACTTTCATCCAGAACACTCTAGATACGATTGTTAGCGGCTCACAACTATTTTAGGCGACTAACATACACAAGCTAAGTTGAATGAAAACTAGTTATCGCACGAAAATAAAAGCGCAAAATTGGAAAAATAAAAATAAAAATTTTGTTAAGAAACTAAGCTCAAAGTAATAATATGATACAAGAAAATAGACAAAAAATGTATAGAGGAAGAGAGAACTATTTTATTTCTTCTATATATTCAAGTGTATACAATTTGATGCTCAAACCCTCTATTTATAGGATGATATAAGTAATACAAAGGGATGTCATGAACATGGTATTAACTATTGAGATCATGGGGGAAGATTATGGAGGAGGTTATGGAGGTGTGGGAGTTACAACCATAATGGTAAGAAGTAGTGGGCGGTTAGTGGAGAAGAGTAGTGGGAGGTATATTTGATTAGTGGACATCCATATTTTATATATTTCATAACACTCCCCCTTGGATGTCCACAGATAATGTGTCTCGTTAAAACCTTACTAAGAAAAAACCCTGTGAGAAAAAATCTTAGTGAAGGAAAAAGAGTACACATATCTTGTAATACGCATTATTTGTTGCCTCATTAAAAACCTTGCCTGGAAAATCCAGTGGGATAAAATCATAGCTAAGGGGAAAAAAGTACAACGCGTATTTGCCTCCCCCTGATGAAAACATCAATTTATTTTTCCGAGATAACGTGTTCCGATCTTGTACATCAACTTCTCAAATGTTGAGGTTGCTCAGGCATCACTGAACAGAACACCAAATTATCAAGCGAACAAATTTGTTGAACATTTATTTCACCGCTCAGTGAAATTGTGTCTGATGAAGAACTTTGATGAAATATATGTTTTATTCTGTCTCCTTCAATATATCCATCTTTTAATTGAGATAAACAAATATAATCGCCTTCACAATTATTGAAATCTTCTCTTCAGGAAAAAGTCACACATCTGTTGTGTGTTGAGTCACTTGCTTTATCAGTTGCTGGTATATTGACATGACTTGGATAAGTATCAACAATTAACTGCCTTGTGAAATAACAATATGGCAGTACTCTCACACACAAATAGATTGTTTGAAGAATGGACTTCAGAAAATGCTTGCATTTGCATAAACAACAAAACCTTGACAATATTTGTTAGAATAAAGAAATCTATATCAAGGATTCCTTTTTGCAATATCGTACTAATAGTATTCCAATATCTTCATATAAGAATAAAACTAGATATCGCTAGCATATTGTTATATTCATGGTTCTAGCAAGATACATAGTGCACCAATTGCAATTGACACAAAAATAAATCATGTACGCCATGATTGCTCTAATCCACATAAGGATTTGCTGAAGCTTTATTTAATGAATTTCTTGGGAACCTTAATATGCTTCAGACAGTTTAAATCCTTTAATGATTTTTATATACGCATATCAAATTTATCAGGTATTGCCAGACTAATATCTGAAAGCAACTGTATCCACCACAAGGGAACATGTTTCCATATAATCAACGCCAGGACATTTACATAAAATCTTGTGTCGCCCCACTAGCTTTATACTTTCAGGTGTTGGGACTATCAGTCCAAAACTTCACGTTTTCCAAGAGAAGTCAATCTTGATTGCGTATTTTTCATTGACCAATCATTTATCTATCCAAATTCCATGACAGATTTGAGCTCAAGATCCTCATCAATATTAATAATATTGAGCTCTATATTATATCAATAATATCATCGATGATCCTTTACATCTGTTCCATCACCACACAATAAAGACATAACTTATCGAGATCTCATTATTTTCATGTACCTGAGCCTCTTCCATGAGGTCTTATAAAGTATTAAGTCATGGTGCTCTTACAGAGCACTTCCCTCCTTAGTATCACCATCTTTATCATTTGCTCCTCTTCTTCTTCAAGGAGTTTTATCTTTGGAACCGATTAGTCTATTACGCTTCATGCGTTTCATAGACTATGTCCATCATGGATTTTATTCTATTTGGAGCATTAGCAACTGAAATATAACATTTAGTTTTGGGGCAACAAATACGCCTAGCAATATTTTACAAATGAATTATCACTTGAACTTCAAGTTCACATTTTCTTGTACGAGGATCTAGGTACACTCATAATAATTCATTCCGTGATTACTTTTTCAGCTGCACATTTTCTCCCCCTAATGCTGGGATCACAAACACACATTCCCAACTTTCTTTGGGGACCCATCATTGTGCATTGTGGTGGAACAATTAAATCATATAGAACATCCATATTTCTAGATGAAAATTATTTGGTTCATGACCTTGAACCAACTGTGATAGGGAGTTTATCATAACTTGGCTAGATGCTTACAAGTGTTGCTGTATGTTAAATAATACATCTCATAATTAATGGTTTAGCTATAATTGGAGGCATACAATTTCCGCTAAACCAAATTGGATTTAAACCATCAATATCAAGAATTATCATAGTTTATATTCTGGAATTGTGCTCTAATAATTTGAGCAATCAACCTTGCAAAATTCACATTGCGAGTTGACAACAAACGCACATGTGACCATACAATAGATGCATTTTTTAAAATCAAATTATAGTAAACGGTCCACATGGCAGGTGACTGGGCCCATAAATATATCATCTTTTATTCGTTTTAGAAATCAGGGATTTAATCTCAACCTTAGCTGGTATATCGGGAGAATAAGCAGCACAAACGAATTCTTGAAGAACCTTCTATTTCTTCAATATATGCCAATGTGAATTCTCAATAAGTTTTTCGCACCATAATTGTACCGGATGGCCAACCGGTCATGCCAACAATTGTTTATTTTAGCAAATATGTAATTTACTATGGCATGCGATTTCATCTTTATGCTTATACATTTGTAGTACAAATAGAAGAAAAATCGGGTAACCTTTCATATTTACCCAGTATGATTATAGTAATATGAAAGATATTCAATCTTCCTTTCATTTATAGTTTCAAATGCCAACCACATTGGTTAATATGTTTGAAACTCATAAAGTTTCTTTTGACACTTACTATAATGTCATGAATAATTTTATTTATCCGGATGGTAACAAACCAGTCTTCCGAAGCTCTTAACTGCTTTTGTACTACAAGATCTTTTGTCAGACCATGCATCTGGTGAATGTCTCCGTTATGGAGAAAATCATTTTATAGTAGTTGCCACGGTCAAAATCATCATAAGCAAAATCATTTATTGCTTAATTTTGCCTTTAATAACTTTTTATAAGACATGGTAAAACATTTTTTGGTGTACCACATATACGCGACCAATGACATAGTCATGTAACCATTGTAAAATTCATTATCTTTATTTCTCTCAAACCTCTTAGTAGATGTGAGTTATAGTATTTATCCAACCATGCATAAGCACATTCTTATGAATAATTTATATCACGTGTATATTTTCACATTTACTTTCAGGAATGAGTATGCATTTGCAATGCTTGTCACAAGTGACATTTTTTCAAAAAATGGATTATAATCGTCTGAGTGTGCCTCGTATTTCGAGACCATATTGATACACAATTCCTTCACCTTTGAAGGATTATTTTGAGAACCCTTACTGTTCTCCTATTTTAATTTACCATAATGATGACTATATTCTTTTGGTCTTTGGCACACCCACATTCATTAGTCAACCATTTGTCTTCATTTAGACTTATTATGTACCGCTATCACATTAACTTCAAGAATGGAGCAAATCAAGTGGGACAAGCTTCATGCCTTTTCATGAAATAAATTATATTTCATTAGACATCATTATATCTTCAATTCGGTGCATTGGGACTCAAACCCAATGCCTTACCCATATAAAGGCATGTTAGGCCATAATGAGTTGTGACTCAAATATAACTCTTATAATCATAGTGCACTAGGACTCAAACCTGATGTCTTACCCTTATACAATGACATAATAAGTCTAAGTGGACTCACTCTTGAGCCTTTCATGATATACTACTTTCTAATAATCAATTATTTTTTTTCCGAACTTTAATGAAAGTTCACAGTGATCTTTTTCACGAATAACTACATGTTCAAATATAAAGTGAATAAAACTATCTTAGTTATACAAAAAATATTTTGACCACAACATAAATTTAAATTCTTATTACATTTATAAGATTAATTAGAAACATTCTCAGTAGTTAACAGTTCCATAATTTTGGCTTGCAAACTGTCAGAGCAGAACACATGGGAGATGATATCAAGGCATCGTAATATGCTCTTGTTTGTCACTCTAAAGCAGGTACTCCATATGTATACATCTGCACAATTGAAACTAAATTGTTAAGTAACACAAATTAAACCAAGTCTTAAATATTAATGTAAGTTAATTGCAGAATTCATGGCAACTGAAAAATGATACTCCATGTATAACATAAGCAAACACAACATTGATATGGCAACGAAATGCCAAATTTTCACAAGCTCAACCAAATTGATTCAAGGTTGTAGCTCCCATGGAAGACTTTCATCTCTTATAAAAATATAAGAAGAATATAGCAATTCGTGCTGATAACGTTTTAAGAAACTAAGCTCAAAGTAATAATATGATACAAGAAAATAGACAAGAAATGTAGAGAAGAAGAGAGAACTATCTTATTTCTTCTATATATTCAAGTGTATACAATTTGATGCTCAAACCCTCTATTTATAGGATGATATAGGTAATTCAAAGGGATGCCATGAACATGGTATTAACTATTGAGATCATGGGGGAAGATTATGGAGGAGGTTATGGAGGTGTGAGAGTTACAACCGTAATGGAAAGAAGTAGTGAGAGGTTAATGAAGAAGACTAGTGGAAGGTATATTTGATTAGTGGACATTCATATTTTATATATTTCATAACAAATTTAAAGTTTCTTTCATGTTTTTTGTTGGAAAATTTGTTGTGCAAAAAATAAATAAATTGTGAATTAAAAGAAACAAAATATGATGGCCCATTTAAATGAAATTAGTGAGACCCACATGACTCGAAGCCCAATATCATTCTAGGTTAGACAAGCCCAAATCCAACCTAGCCGTTTGGTGGACGTGCAATGGAGAATGGCGGTCGAATTTCGGACCCAAATTTCCGATTGGCCTGCTAAGATGAATTGAAATTGAGTCGTCGATTTCTTCGGCCAAATTCCATTGAATGACCACCACTCTTCCTCTTCCTCACCTCCATCTCCTCCTTTGTCCTCCTCGCGATCTCTTTCTCCGGCTAAATTCGTCTCTGTACGTTACAACTCCCCTTTCTCTCTCCTCCTATATATTTTCAAATTTTTATCTTTCGTGAAACAAAAACCCTAATCCCCTTTTTTCCTTATAATTTTGATGTTAAAATGAGAAATAAGACTTGTGAATTGGTTGTAATGATTTATCGTTTACCTCCCCACTGCTTAATGAAAGCTAAAGTTCCGATTTGTAATATGCCTCTTTTATATTCTTCACTAGTTAGTTTATAAAACTTAATTTATTTACCCTGTGGTACTGCTTCTTGAGCTGCGATGGTTGCCCGAATATGGCTCTGAGTATTGCTTATCAGTTGCTGTTACATTTTCATTGGATAAAGGAGATTTTTGTTTTTCTAAATGAAAGCTACAAAAGATAAAATGTATGGGTATTTGTATTTTTCGAGCTGACAGTTACCAGGATGCTACTTGCTAAGATGCATACATTATGGGTTCTACTAATGTTTAATTTGCTTCTAGAAAGTTAAAAACACTTGGTGATTTCTTCATCCGCCTAAGCCTTGATGGGCAAAGTTACCTGGTAGAATAACCTGAGGTGCATGCAAGCTTGGCATGGACGGTCATAAAAAATATTTGCTTCTAGATTTGGGGGTTTATAGTATGTGTTGGAGTAGAAGGAAGCAGACTGAAAATTTGGTTTATGTTCCACATGAAACATTTTCATTTTGCTTGCTGCGTGAATTTTATGTTTGATTCAGTATAATATTGAACGAAGAGGGGAACAGACCACCCTTCCGTTTTTTCTGTTTGTGTGATAGTCTGATAGGGAGAGAAGACCCTTTAGAGACAAAATAAGAGCAGTGAGTCTTTGTGGATAAGTACCAATTTATTGAGAAATGGACTTACTCTTTCGAAAGAGATAACATAGAAAAACTAAATTTACAAGAAGAGACTGGAATTTCATTGCATTGTCAAAAAAGATCATAATATTCCTTTCGTACAACTGTACTAAACTGTGAGGGATAGAAACTAGATATATGTTTTTTGCACCCAAGGGTGTGGCCTAGTAGTAGACTAGTTGTCAGTAAAGTAGCCGGAGAATTATGGGGTGTTAGGTTCAAATCCCATCAGAGACAAAAAACACAAGGTGATCTCTTCCCATTTGCAGTTAGTTACCTTGTATCTGTGTTGGTGAGACATAGAAGGTGCTGGTGGAATAGTCAGGTGCCCGCAAGCAGGCTAAGACTCTCCCATCATCCAAAAAAGAACTAGATTTATGTTTTCTTGCCATGTTTTTTCCCTTTTGGCTTTATGAATCAACTTTGTTTTGCTGATGTACTTCAATATTTGTTCTCTAGACGCCCTTTGCTCTTCTTCTTTTTATTGCATTTAAACCTATTTTTCCTTGTAATCATGAAAACTTGTTTCCAGATAAGGAGAACGTTATATGACAGTATAGCATAGAGTACGATCATGGCTGTTGAGGCTTTTTCCAAGACAAAGTTGATGGCTGAAGTTGATGACGATGATGATGATATGCCCTTAGTTTTCAAACGTAGTACCACATCAAAGCAGAATCAGTCAAATTCATCATCTCAGAAGCAGGATGGACGATCGGGGCGGCAAGTTTCTGATGTACGTTCTCCTAATGGCCAGAGCTCAGGTGCTCAGAAAGTTAAGGCAGGCACCTCTTCTAAGGCTTCTCCGGCAGTTTCACCTTTCACTAGTCCAAAAGCATCACCTTCATCAGGCAGGATATCTCCTGCACCAAACTCAAGGCCATCAGCCTCTGTGGGTAATCAGGCAAAAAATGTTTATCAACAATCCAAGATTGTTCCTAAGGAGCCAAAGCAAGCTGTTGAACCAAAATCTGAACCTAATGATGAAGCTGAGGATTCTGAAGATGATAAACCATTAAGTGCTAGGCTTTCTTCTGGGTTATCTAAGAGCAATTCTAGTCATGCCAACAAAATGCTTGGTACTTCAGCATCAGTTCAAAAGTCTAGACCTCCCAAAAAAGAGGATTCAGATGATGAGATTCCCTTAGCGTCAAGGTTTCAATTGAAGTCCAATGCAGGGGCTTCCACAAGCAAGTCTTCTAATTCTGAAGAAGTTAAGCCTAAAATTCGGCAAAATGGTTTGCCATCTGCGACAGTTTTAAGTAAGAGACCCCCTGGTGATGTAAAGTCTGCTGCTCAGGCTTCAGTTAAAAAGCCTAGGCTTTCTGATGCATCTACACCTGTTTCGAGTAAGCAAGCGTCTGTTAAACCTGAAAAAAAGACAGAGGACGACGACGATGACGTTCCTATATCTCAGAGAATTAAAAAGTCAGTAGCTTCAGCTAGTAAAGTGTCATCCGCAAAGAAAACAACCAAAGTTGTTTCGTCGTCGATGAAAACAAAGAAGAAATTGAAGAAATCCAAGTACTCTAAGTCGTCGAAACTGCAGCCAAGCTCTGGTGAAGGGCAAAAATGGACTACATTGGTTCACAACGGTGTGATTTTTCCGCCTCCATACAAGCCTCATGGGGTTAAGATGCTCTACAAGGGAAAGCCCGTAGATCTGACTCCAGAGCAGGAGGAGGTCTCAATCTGTCTCTGGCTGTTTGTGTCTCATTCATGTCTTTGTGAATTTGTTCTCAGTACAGCAATTTCTTCTGCCTGCAGGTTGCAACAATGTATGCGGTGATGTTAGACACTGAATACATGAGTAAATCGCAGTTCAAAGAGAATTTCATGAATGACTGGAGAAAAATACTAGGAAAAAACCATGTCATTCAAAATTTAGATGACTGTGATTTTACCCCAATATATGAGTGGCATCAAAGTGAGAAGGAGAAGAAGAAGCAAATGAGTACCGAAGTAAGTAAATGAATAAAACTATGACGTTATGTAAAATGAGAAGTTGTAGTTATTTTGTGACCTATAACGTGGTTTGTTCATTTTTCTTATACTTTTCTACCTTCAAATTGCTGGTTAGCTTTCTGTATGAGTTGCCGAATAACTATTTTTTAAAACATTTCTCGTCTTGTTAATTGTCACAAAATGCTGAATTTGTTTAGCAGTTGTATGTTCTCATCCGATATAGCACAACTTATCCCAGCCAACTTTGGTCTGGAAAAGACATGGTTGCTTCATAGTGTCCAAATGCATAGATTTACTTTGTGTGGTGGATGTGTTACTTGCTAATCTCTTATGGTAGTATGTTATTTGTGTGGTAATTTTGTGTAGGCATTTGATGCCTACTTTGTCTGACCAGCATGAACATAGTGTTTCTGTCAACCTTCTAAAATAATTTTAGCTGCATTTGCTTAACCGAGAAGATTTGCGGCAGCTGTGCTTCATAGTTTATATTCTAAGCCATCTCTTGCAAATGCAAGAGATCCGGTCACATTATTCTTTTATCTTACCAACCTCTACGCATATCTATGCGCCATTGAGACTCTAAGTTCCAAATTGAGCATTATTTTGTTTTACTGCATAAAATGTATAACTTCTATTAACATTTTTTAATAGCTAATTCAAGATGACACTTATCTCTCTTCCTCTTTATTGACGTTAAAGCTGGATGATTTTGGAATTTCATTTTCTATAGCTAGTGGAAGTCACTTAAGCACTAACCTTATTAGAGATCTAGGCAGAAATTCTATGATGGACCAAGTTCTTTGGGTTTGATGAAGTGGTGGTAACTATGTTTGTGGTTAACCTAGTAGCCAAGTACATAAAGCTTGTAGATGTTTTAAATATTTTTCGTCCAAAAAATTGCCTATTTTGCAGGAGAAGAAGACATTGAGAGAAGAGAAACTCAAGCAAGAAGAGAAGTACATGTGGGCTATTGTTGATGGTGTTAAGGAGAAGGTTGGTTCTATTTATCATTAGCTTTTAGCATTATCTTGCTTTTATACATGATACGTTAAGCGAAATGGCATGTGTTATCTTTTGTAAATTATGCAATGGGATTATAAGATGGTCTTATGTCTTATTTTCTGAAATAGAAAAGGTCTCAGGTCTTCCTTCTTTTTTGGGGATGTTTCTTCTCTTATGTCTTCCTTTTCTGGTGATGTTTCTTCTTTTTTTGTCAACATCATCTGCTTCTGTTCTGAGAATTTTAGCTTACGTTAGCAATGCGTTTATCCAGCTTACAAAGTTTCTTGCTTGGAAGTCTGAAGCAGCCAATGATCTCTTATATGTTTTCATTTTTCTGTTCTGATGCTATTCCATGACATCTCGTTGACTGATCTTCAACAACTTTGAAGAGCTTTATTTCCTTTATGTTTTTTGTATAGTTAGAAGAACATCTTGTCTGGATGATTCTTTGGTTCCATTCTTATGCTGTAACCTGTGCCTTCAGTACACACTTTTTTGACGTTATTTTTGTTTTTTAGCCATATGATATTAAGCCTCTTAGTTATTCCCAAATCTCAATGTTGAGCTTCTTTTCCTTTCAGTATGATATTCCAATATGGTGTTCTCTTTTCGTTCTTCACCATGGTAGGTGTCCACCCCTAAAATCAGAAAAGCCCATGGTATAGTGAGCATAGATAACTTCCAAACCAACTGCAAATGGTCTGACCGTTTAGTTATGCGCAGGTTGGAAACTTTCGGGTTGAACCACCTGGACTGTTTCGTGGCCGTGGAGAACATCCAAAGGTAATTTTGACCTTACAACTGGCAAAAACAATCTACTATGTGCAGAGTGGTGTGTTTCCTTATGTTTTAGTTACTACAAGATTCACTGTGGTATTGATGGATGTTGCTTAATGGTACAGATGGGAAAGCTAAAGAGACGGATCCGGCCAAATGATATTACAATAAATATTGGAAAGGGTGCTCCGATACCGGAGTGCCCCATCCCTGGAGAAAGGTTTATTCATTCTCTCTCCTGTTATCCTTTTGAAAATAGCCTATCTTTTGGAGGAGGTAAAGCTAGATTTTCACCTTCATTTATTTTTCTTCCCCTCGTTGGCTTGGCAGATGGAAGGAAGTAAGGCATGACAACACTGTAACATGGTTAGCTTTCTGGAATGACCCTATCAATCCAAGAGAATTCAAATACGTTTTCCTGGCAGCCAGTAGTTCCTTGAAAGGGCAAAGCGATAAAGAAAAGTATGAGAAAGCAAGGCGTTTAAAGGTACAGTGAAAGCAATTGGCGAACTTCTGATCGATGAGTGTTTCTTTTTTAAATTGTGACTGGTTGCACATGGATGATTGGTAGCTGTAACCGTCTCTTGGTTGCAGGATTACATTGAAGGCATTAGATCTGCATATACAAAGGATTTTACAAGTAAAGATCCTGTGAAGCGTCAGATCGCAGTTGCAACTTATCTTATTGATAAATTAGCTCTGAGGGCAGGGAATGAGAAGGTAACAGGAAGGCATGAAGACTAGCTTTTTATCCAATTGAATTAAGTTTACCAAGGGATACTAGCAAACCACATCACTAATAAAGATATCAAAGATCAATTTATCCAAAAGAACAGAACATGAGAGATCAGTATTCCAGTTTTTAATATTATTTCTATGAAGCACCCATGCTTTGCCTGCAGAAGCATGGGACAGTGCAAAGGCTGTTTAGTATTCTTAGTCATACTTTGATGTGGTGTAGGATGACGACGAAGCTGATACAGTTGGTTGTTGTACTTTAAAAGTAGAGAATGTAGAGCCAGTACCTCCAAATATTTTGAAGGTATTGTGGTTTTATCCAACAAAAGCTAAATTTGAGGAGCTATAGGAAACTCGTTTACAGGTTCTTAGTCTCGTGCAATTAATTATTATGCATAGAATTGACTTTGCTTCGTTCAGTTTGATTTTCTCGGTAAAGATTCTATCAGGTATCAAAATGAGGTGGCTGTGTATGAGCCTGTTTTCAAAGCTATTCAACTGTTCCGAAGTGGTTAGTAAATGCTGCTTCTGCAATGTTTTCTTTAACTTTTTTCCTTCATGAAATACATGGATACACTTAATTGTTGATTTCAGGAAAAAAGGGTGGTGATGATCTTTTTGACAAGCTTGACACGAGTAAGCTTAATGCCCATCTAAAGGAACTCATGCCAGGCCTGACAGCAAAAGTATTTCGTACATATAATGCATCTGTTACACTGGAGCAGCAAGTAAGTTGCTTTCTTGGACTGGAAGTTCTGTTTGACTACTGAGTTACCTGTGACTAGATGGTGGTTTCAGATCATCTGATCTGTATATAAAATTTTAAAAAGAAGCAAAAAAAAAAAAAAAAAAAACCCAACACCCAAAAAAGGGGTACTGTTTGTCAGCCGGAGTTAGTTGGCTGTCAACTTACTGCAACTCTTCTCCCTAATTCGGGTGTGAACCAGCAATCAGAGGCAGAGTTACCCCTCTTCCCTAAAAAGAGGAAGGTTGCAGTACTGTCTTGTACTGCCTTACAGCTTTTTAGACAAGAACTTACCTTTTACTGATCTAAAGAAGGTGGAAGGCTGCTTTTTTATCCAGCTTGTTCAGGTTGCGCAAAAATTGTAATAGGGGGATGAATATGCTTGGGTTGACTAATAAGTTCGGTCATAGTTGGATAACTCAAAGAAGGGATCCACTTATCCATTTATGTTTCCGTATGAGTTTGTTTGCTTCGGGTTGAAGTTGGATAATGCGCTGAGCTAAAGTTGTTTGTGCTTGGGTTATTACTAACGGCCAATGTTATTAAAGGTGCAAGTAGCACGCATAAATGATAAAATGGATGATGGATAAACATGTTAATTAAAGAATTAAATAGGATGGTTGAAAGGTGCAAGACACATGATAAGTTAGGAAACTTGATGAGCTATACTACGTGATACTCTTTCTCTGTCTGCTTTCGATATCTAGGCTCAATTTTTCCAGGAGAATGGATGATAGATGAACATGTTACTTAAAGAATTAAATTAGGATGGTCAAAATAGAGAAGTGTTTCCTGAGTGCTATGTGAGTTCTATAGAATAGCTGTAAGACGGACAATGTTATGTGAGATTGAATCTTGGACTTGGCCTCTAAAGTCCAACCTATCTGCAAGATGGGTGTCGCGGAGATGCGAATGTTAAATGGAAGTGTGGTCATACAAGATTAGAGAAATTAGAAATGATCACATACGTTAAAAGGTGCAAGTGGCGCACATAAATGATAAAATGAGAGGGTCGCTTAAGATGGTTTTGTCATGCCTTATGTCAACCTCCAGATGTAGCTGTCTGTAGGTGTGAAACCATGATGATTGGAAGTGTTAAAAAATGGGACAAGGTAGACCTAGAGTTACATTCAAAGAAGACCCAAAAGACCTACAATCTCTTGGAATCCATGTAGACCTGGTGAATAATAAGGCATAATGGAAGAAAAAAAACCGTATAGACGATACCAGTTGGTTGCTAAATTTTAGTCATCTTGGTAAGTATCTTGGTAAGTTTTTTTAGGTCTAATGTTTGCTAAGAATCTTCTAGTCTTGTTAGAAATGTATTTACCATTAGAAAATGTAGAGAATTTCTAGTGCTAGAGAACCTACATCTTTTAACTTTGGATTGAGACTGATTGCATGCAGCGACATGAATAGTGAGGATTCACGGAGCCAACCCCAAGTAGCTTGGAATTTAGGTGTTGTTTGTGGCATACTTTTGAATAGTATAGCAGAAATGGATGTTAAGATAGATGTGCGATTATGCAAAAATTAGATAAGTTAGAAATGATCATATTCAACAAACAGTATAAATAGCATATATGGAGTAATAGAGGATAAAATGAGAAAAGGTTGTCATAACAAGATGTGTATTACTTGGATCAGCAACACAAACATCTTGGAGCATGTCCTGATCTGCTGCAGAACATCGGTCTATGCTAATTGCTAACAAGAAAACGTGCGAAGTCTTCGATGAATACAGGAAATTGGCCAACAATATCGTCATCACCACACTTTGAACCATTAAATTCCAAAGGCAGCCTGCATGGTGACGATTACTAGTGTATTACTTCAAAAAGGAAACAAGGAGAGAAGTGAACGAGACTCAGAGTTTGTTATATTTTCTTAGAAATGGGGATGGCTCCATATAATCGATTCAAACGTTTTCCGATTGAGTCTTAGTTGTTGTATGCTTTTGAGTAGTTTTTATCTTGATAAATGGATGCTTACTTTGTTTAAATCTAATGATAGATAATTTTAACTAGAAGTTGAAGCTTTCTGGAGTCGTCATATTATTGTCAATGCAAGGTCCTGCTAAATTCACAAATGGGCCCACTTTTGTTTCGTATGTATATGCAGTTTCTTTTTAACACTGTCAGAGCCCTGAAGATTGGGAAATTTGTTAATATTCTCGCCTTTTTACAAAATGTACAAATACTGTTCTTGGTTGTCACAAATTAATGGATGTTACTATTGGTTTTATGCAAAATTACTGATTACGTTCAAGTCCATTTAAGAATGGAGCAGTCGTTCACTCTCAACTTGTGAGTTTAATTGGGGAAAAGATGCTTGTCTTCTGATTGTAGTTGAAGTATGCAGTTATCCATGCTTGTGTAACTGGTAATGGAGATTCATTAAAGCCTTTCTCATTACCAGTGCACAAAATTTTGTTTTTCTGGTGCTGATTTGCATTGCTACTGTTGGCAGTTGACCAAGCTGACACAAGGTGGAGAGCTCGCTGAGAAAGTTGCGGTATATAATTTGGCAAATAAAGAGGTGAGAGTTCCATGAAGAATAGTGCTAGTTCTGATTTGGACACTGGTGATAAATATTTCAGTTATTATATCTATGTTTCTTGTTGCAGGTTGCAATAATTTGTAATCACCAGCGTAGTGTTTCAAAGTCGCATAGTGTACAAATTTCAAAGTTGAATGAGAAGATAGATGAATTGAAGGTGATTACTTTTTGTTATCAGTGTTAATTGTCTGTAGTCCTTTTCTCTCTGATAAGTTACCTAATATAATGTGAGTGGCTATTTCCCCCCCTCCCAATAGAAGAGGATTGAATGTTAATTGATAATATTTTACCTGCAGTTAACTTGTAGTCAAGTAAAATTTGCATTTACTTTAGATTGTATTTGTCTTTTAGGCTCTTTTGGAAGAATTCAAAGTAGATTTGGCTCGGGCCAAAAAAGGCAAGCCTCCATTGAAGGGCGCTGATGGCAAGGCAAAGAGGAACTTGGCCCCTGAAGCGTACTATCCCTGTCCTAAACTGTAGATTTTCTTCCATTCTTTGTTTAGTTGCTGACTTTTAAGTGTAATGTTTGCAGATTACAGAAAAAGATAGATCAAACGAGTGTGAAGATTGAGAACATAGAGAAGCAAATAGAAACGAAAGAAGAGTTGAAAACTGTGGCTTTGGGCACATCAAAAATCAACTATCTGGATCCTAGGATCACAGTTGCATGGTGTAAGCGCCATGAGGTTCCCATAGAAAAGGTAATGCCTGTTTTACAATGTCTTATGGAAACGTTTACTTCCACGAGTTTCATCTCTTACTGATACTTGACCCCGCGCATTCTGATTTTCTTTTGATCCTTGTTTCTCCTGCAGATGTTCAACAAGTCTCTTCTAGCAAAGTTTGCCTGGGCGATGGATGTTGAACCAAGCTTCACCTTCTAAAGTTTTGGCGGCTGTGGTAGTATAGGACATCTCTTAAAGACCAGTCTCCCTCCTCCTAATACCAATTGTTCTATCCCCCTCCCTCCCTTCTGAAAAGAGAATAGGAAAAATTCTATTATTTTTTCACTTAAAAAGAAGAAAAAAAGAAGAGAAGAGATCTTATCGTTGTCTGACAGTTTTTAATTTGTTGACCCCTGATTCCTGTTGTATTTAAGCAACTTGTTGAATTTATGGGGTGAGTTTTCCCTTGTTGCCTCTCTTTCCGATTTATTTCCCATTTGTGAACTCTTACAAGACTCAGCTTTTGATGTTCTAACTTGTTTCAAAATGATCAAAGTGCCATGTTAAGGAATACTTCAAGTTTCTGGGTAACATATTTAATGTTAGCTGCTAAACATGGACGAATATTTTCTGATAATCTAAATTTGATTGAACCAATTCTACGAGCTGAATCCGAATAATTTCCCAAGTGCAAGTATGAAAGCTTGCAATGATATTTGCAGTCGCTTGAGATGTTATTTATGTTTTCTTATTATTGTATCTGCTGTCAAGTTATGTAATACAAGGTTATTTCCATTAATATTTTGTGTATCAAAGATTGGGAAAAACGCTCACATATATGTAGGACAGTAGGAGTGGTGATTTATCTAAGGATAATCTTTAAGTTTCAAGCAAAAAATGTAAAAGAAAGACTGCTTACATTCATGGAAGAAACTTTTTGTTTCTGCTAAAATAATAATAATAATAATAATAAAAAGGAACCATATACGTGGGAAAGTATTGTATTGTTTTGCGAGAACAATGTTTGTTTTGATTGTTTCGTTAAAATTGGTTGTATTGTGTATTGTTAAATTCATTGTTCCGTAATAATGAAAAGTCTCATTTTTTGAAACAACTGATTTGGTGTGGTGGGATTGTTTCCTATTTTTCTTTCTAATTATGTCCTAACTTATTACTTAATAATTCTATTTTACCCTTTACTTTTTATTTTATTTTAAATAATAACAAACTTTCTTTCTCATATAATTCTATAATAGAATTCTACGTGAAGTCTAATAACCTATATAAATTCTCAAAGACAACATCCCAAATATAACTTATATAATAACCTACATACGTGAAAAACTCTTTTGTTCTTCTGCCGCTTCTCCACACTCTTCAGGTAAAAGTTTTGTTTTACTTTTGTCTGAATGGAATCTACTTAACATTTTTTTAAAGTTTTTATTCTTATGATCTAATTATGAATATATGTGTTATTCTTGATAAATTAAATATTTAAAACAATTGAGGATATTTTAGTAAACTTGTCAGTTACAATACAATACGATACAGTCAAACCAAACATCAAAATGCCATTTAATAACAACAAACAATACAATCCATCCAAACATTGTATTCATAAAACGATACGATACGATACAATACAGTACAATCGATACATTATAAAACAATGAAGAACAATGATCCAAACAGTGTGTTAGGAATCCTACATTAGGTTTCCTATTAGTATAATTACTTTCGGAATAGATACATATTTTTAGTCATGCAATCCTATTATTTTTAGGATACACTTCTTAAAAATTTCTATTACTAATTTAATTTGAAACTTATTATAATGTGATGTTACTAATTTAATTTAAGAATGTATTACATTTTTCTAATTTATTTAGAAAAGGAGAGCCTATATTATTATAAAAGTACGAATACAATATTGATAGATCAAAATATTCCTAAATAGAAAAATTCATAGGGAAAGAACATAACTAAAATAACATGTATTTCTTTTTACTACAAGACCTTCTATGTTAATTTTTTAATATTTAATATTTTAAAATTAATAAATTATGTCTATTAAATTCTTACTAAAAATATGTAGGAAGGTTTAATAAAATCAATTCCATAAGAATCCTCCATATTGGCAGTACATTACCAATTCATAATATCTAATACCAGAGAAAATAAAAACAATATTAAATGCACTACATAAAGCGTTAAAATTGAGAAAAAATATCATCATAATATATTTTTATATTATATTTGAATTGTTTTCCTACTCAAATAATATATGTCTTAATCAATTTTTCGTGTAATATTGAAAAATATACCCAATTATTAAACGAAAACTAAAAAAATATTTAAAAATATAAATGTATGAGAAAGAGAAAGAAAAATGGTTGGTAAGAGTCATATACTACAAATGATTATGCAAACATAAAGATATAAAAGTGAATCGATATTTTTTTATATTTTGCATTTTTTTGACTCAGCAGAAAATGATACCAATAATTACTACAAAAAAATAAAATACTTAAATAATATCAAATGGTCTTCTACCATACATGTTTGTTGTCAAGTTTTTAATTTTTTAATTTTTAATTTTTTATTTTTAATTTTACGTATTTTAGTATCACGGTATATATAATAGACTAAGTTAAAATTGATCTTGCATTGCATATAGGTTAATTTTGAAGAAAAACTATGCCCGTCATGCTATTGAAAAGCTTAGATACGCTGAATAGTTTATGTAATAGCACACATATGGTATATAGAAGTTTTGACAATAACGTCATAGATGCAGATATTATGATATTGGTTAATGTGCTTCTAAGTATAATCATATCCCTGAATTCAACTTTTGTCTTCCGAAATTAAGGAATATAGTTTTAAATTTGTGTGAAAATAATTTTTAGTATGTTTATGTTTTGCACTAATAAATAAAGTATAAGGACAAACATCCTAAATATTGGATTATATTTACCGCTATATGCTTTCTTGCACAAAAACCGTATGTTGAACTTTCAAGAGGGATATACCATCACATTAAATACTTTTAAACTAGAATATATAATTATCTAACTAACTTGACAAAATTGATCGTTTGTAAGTTTTGATGATATCCTTTTATTTTATATTCATGTATTATGCTAATGTAAAATATTTTCCAGCATTTAGATGATTGTTGTTTTATTATGCATAAAATTTCTCTCATTAATTAAATTTTATTGTTCCTTCATATAAATAAATGTTTAAATCATCCCGTGCCATTATTAACGTGCATCATACGTTTATAGATATTAGTATATTTTAAGATCATATATGGGATTTTCATATATAGCAATACCCTCAGTGGCGGAGCCACCTTACAAGGAGGGATGAGTGCCAAATGACACCCCTTTGCGGGAAAAATATACAGTGTAACTAGGTAAAATAAATTAAAAAAATTATATGTATATATATTATGTATTGACTCTCCTTAATTTCTTGGTATGATTATTTTTATATATTTTGACACCCCTTAACGAAAATTCTGACTCCGCCACTGAATACCTTATGCACGTTATAGTCAGTGTCGTAGCCACCATATGCCAAGGGTCGTTAAGCGCACACCCTTCGTCGAAAAATTATATTTTATATATATATATTAAACACTGTTTTATATGGTTATATATTATATTTTGAACACCTTTAACAAAGGCGGATCCAAGATTTAAACCCTATGGGTTTAACATTTAAGGGTTTTAACATTGAACCACTATGGGTTCAGTTGAACCCACGGACAAAATAATACATCTTCCTCTGACCTTTAATACAGTTGAGTAAGGCAGTCCAGGGGCTCAGGGTGTTCAAAGTGACATATTATTCACTAGAGTTCTTCTACGTTAATTTTTTAATATTTAATATTTTAAAATTAATAAATTATGTCTATTAAATTCTTATTAAAAATATGTAGGAAGGTTTAATAAAATAAATTCCATAAGAATCCTCCATATTGGCAGTACATTACCACTCCATAATATTCAATACCATAAAAATAAAAACAATATTAAATGCACTACATAAAGTGTTAAAATTGAGAAAAAATATCATCATAATATATTTTATATTATATTTGAATTATTTTCCTACTCAAATAATATATGTCTTAATCAATTTTTCGTGTAATATTGAAAAATATACCCAATTATTAAACAACAGCTAAAAAAATATTTCACAATATAAACGTATAAAAAAGAGAAAGAAAAATGATTGGTAAGAGTCATATCCTACTAATGATTATGCAAACATAACGATATAAAAATGAGTCGATCTTTTTACTCTCTGATAAGAAAATTTATGGCGGATAAATTATAATTAAGATTAGATCTTCAAAACAAGGTACGAACTGATATTAAGAATCTGAATCAATATACAATAAATTATTTTTTGTGTTAAGGCCAAATAATTAAATCTATTAATTAATTATTTATCAAGAGAATCCACTTCAATTTTTTAAAAATTCAACATACGAGTAAAATTATTTTTGCAGTTAAAAAAAATCTTAGGTTACATAAATTTATTCAATAAAAAGAGAGTTAGAGATAAAAAAAATTTGAACACAAAGTAAAAATGTTATTATAGTATTAAGAATCAAACGGTCATACAAGTGTCTGTTGAAGCACAATCAGAGCTAAATCCTGAATACGAACGAGCTTTCAAAGCTATATTATGAAAGTCGACTTTTATAGCGGGATTATCCTTTGTAGATGTCTCAAGCTAGATCGAAATAATATTTCTATGTCATACATTATTTGCAAATGTCAAATCAAGAGGCATGATATTGTTAGCAATAATAACAAATGGTGTACTAATAATGATATTATTATTAGGCCACTCACCTTAGATTTGGTATACATCTTCAAACAACCGAAATAACCATCACAAATATATCAAAGTATAGCGATGATGCTAAACTTATAAGAAAAACAAAATTGAAATATGTGATAAAGCGCTTATGGCTAAGTGTTAAATGATCGAATTAATTGCCCGAAGTTGTGGAGATATATTTAATTTAAATTAACCGTTTGGTAAAAAGTTAATGGTTTCGAAGGTGATTTCTGTCAAGTACTATTGATGATAGGCTATAATTGCATATTTTAGTCACTTATTACACTCTAGTTTACTGCACTTTGA